>JBCFYV010000702.1:0-123723 GCA_039000515.1 Timema cristinae
GATGCTCTATGCGAAGGTTGTCATGTCTAGTGTCGTATAGAGCCTCTCGCCGGGACAGTTAACAGGGCCATATGTGGTAGAACCAACTTGGATCACCCTGGGTCTACGATCCGAGTATTGTGTAGGTTGTCCCCAATCATGGCATGGCCGACAACATTGTCGCCGCTGGCAACGTACTGCCAAAAACTGCTGGCAACTGTCTGCCCGGCCCCTCGCAGGGTCGTAATATAGATAAGAGGCTGAAACGGGTAAGGCCGTCCAGCCCTTTAATTGAAAACATCCAGGAAGTGGTGAGGCCCCAGCCCCGCTTCCTGGTAATGTCTCGAATAGAAAAAATGAGAACCTCAGGCGTGTCAGCCCATTTGCCCTCGAAAGAGTGATTGGTGGAGCTGCCGAGTCTGGGGTTTCAATTAGAAAACTGCGCGATGGCACGATTATGATCCAGACCGAAAACGACCTTCAGACAGCGAAAATAATGGCAATAACTACCATACCGTTGAGCCCCTCGAATCATTTAAAGGTGAAGTGGGAGCCGCACAGGTTCCTCAATGTTTGCAAGGGAGTGGTCACTTGCTATGACCTCGACTGCGTGAGCATTGAGGACATCTGTGAGGAGCTTTCCCCCCAACATGTCACCGAAGTATATAGGATCACCATCAAAAGGAACGATGTAGTGAAGAACACCGACAGTTATATTCTTACATTTGCCACTCCTTCCTTACCAAAGGAGGTCCGAGCTGGCTTCCACGTGCTCAGGGTCCGGCCGTATGTCCCCAACCCTCGGCGCTGTTTTCAGTGCAAGGAATTCGGGCATACGAAGCTGCGATGCCGTGGTAAGCCAACCTGTGCAGATTGTGGACAGGAGGCTCACGAACAACCATGCGAGTCTCCTAAATTCTGCATTAATTGCAAGGGTCCTCATTCGGCCTGGTCTCGGTCCTGTCCGAATTGGAAGGTAGAAAAAAGAGTCCTGGAGATCCAAACAGAAAGGAAGATCCCTTATGCCCAGGCACGCAAAGAGTATACTGCACTGCAAGCTCCGGTATTTCAAAGTTCCTACAGCCAAATTGTCACCCAAAATATAAATTGCCCTAACTGCCACTGTGCAGTTAATATTGCAAAGACTCCTACAAGACCTGTGCCACTCATCTCTATTCGAGACAAACAAAAACAGCCGGCATCATCTGTGGTGATGCAGAAAATAATACAAGTGGCGACACCCTCACAAAAGACGCCACCACCACCTGTACCCCCGAGGAGACCAAATCTGGGAACACCCCCGAGCCCCCCTGGGGGAACACCCTCGAGCCCCCCTCGGGGAACACCCCCGAGCCCTCCTCGGGGAACTCCCGCGATCCCTCCTCGGGGAACTCCCCCGAGCCCTCCCCGGAGAACTCCCCCGAGCCCTCCACGGGGAAATAAATTGCGTGTGGCCACTGTTGAGTCGCTCACCCTCGCCTCTGGGCCTCCAGAGGCCGGGATGAGTGGTGAAACAAGTGAGGCCGCCCAGGCGAGTCCCACTGGTGCCTTGAAGAAGGACCAGCGAGAGACCGCCGAAAAGAATTATATGAAAAAAGCGTCGAAGGCCTTAACAAAGCCTTCGCGCAAGGATCCAACTACCCAGTCTCTCTAAAATAAACCGAAGCCTCTCCTGAAGCGGGAGGTCCAGGAGAGACTGGGAAAGACAAGAGGACCTAAAAAGGCCCTCAACCAATTTTTATTTTTAAGAGATAGTGTCATGGATTGCGAGGATAATTAAATCTTATATTAATAAAGTATGTCGCTACTACAATGGAATTGTAGGGGTTTCTATGCTCGTGTAGAGGAAATTAAACAACAAATTTCTTTCCTGCATCCTTCCATCTTGTGTTTGCAGGAGACCCACTTCCGCCAAAATGACAACCCGGTGCTTCGTGGGTACGATGTGTATCGTACCGACAAGCCTTTCTTTGATCGGGCTAGCGGAGATGTGGCTATATTCGCACGAAGCAATATATATCACAAAAATATTAACATCGTTTCTGATCTCCAAGTTATCGCTGTCCGAGTCTCCCTTGCTTTGGAGATGACCGTATGCTGCATATACCTCCCGCCAGGTGAACGTATTTCGAAGAGGAGCTTAGAGGCCCTCTTTATGCAACTTCCCGCCCCCTATATAATCTTGGGGGACTTTAATGCGCATAACCTGGTGTGGGGATCTAATTTTACAGATCCCCGCGGGAGGATGGTAGAGGATATTCTTGTCTCGGGAAACCTGGTGTTAATGAACACCGGGACCCAGACACACTTCTCCACTTTTAATGGTGTATCCTCTGCCATCGACCTAACTTTATGTAGCCCAGGTATCGCTGCCCTCTTCCTTTGGGATGTCCATACGGACCTATTTGGAAGCGATCACTTCCCTATACTGCTTTCCCCACTCCAAGATTGCCCAAGTACGGCACGAGTTCCCCAATGCCCCAATGGGTGATTAAAAGTGCCGACTGGGATAAATTCCGCGAGCTCGCCGTTTTCCACGAATTCCCTTCTCCTGACGTCGATGGTAAGACTGAGTATTTTACTTCGACAGTCATCGCGGCGGCGAGGGCTTCCATCCCTAAATCCTCGCCAAATCCGCGCCACCGTCCCGTTCCCTGGTGGAGCGAAAAGTGTCGGTTGGCTATTTCTGACCGTCGAAGGGCCCTACGTCTTTTTCATCGACGTCCTACCTTGGAGAACCTGGAGTCATTCCGGATTCTACGTGCTCGAGCTCGCCGTATCATTCGTGAAAGGAGAAGAGAGTCTTGGAGAAAATTTATTTCAACCCTTACAATATCCACCCCCACAACTAAGGTTTGGGATAATATCCGTAAATTACGTAATAGTAACAATTCCAATAACAATATACCTGCCCTCATGTCTAACGGTTCACGTGTCTCCTCCCCTGTGGATGTAGCCAATGTATTGGGCTCGATGTTCGCCGCTATTTCTAGCACAGCCAGCTACTCTAACGAGTTCGTGGTGCATAAGCGCAGCATCGAGCGCCTTATTATTGAATTTGGCCAAAGTCGGGGAGAGGATTATATCTCCCCTTTACTAAAGAGGAACTTACCTATGCCCTGTCCCAGGCGTGCAATACAACTTCTGGCCCGGATGATATCCATTAAGAAATTTTGCGCCAACTGTCCCATGCTGGACGGGCGTTCCTCTTAGACCTCTACAATTGTGTTTGTGAATCTCGTCAATTCCCAACACTGTGGAGGCAAGCAACCGTTATCCCAATATATAAAAGTGGCAAGGATAAATTAGAGCCAACTAGTTATAGACCGATAGCCTTAACTAGTTGTGTATGCAAAATATTAGAAAAAATGATCAATAAAAGATTTATATGGTATCTAGAATCCCGCAATCTACTATCCAATATGCAATGTGGCTTTCGCCGTAACCGATCCACGGTGGATCACCTTGTTCGCCTTGAGACAGCAGCTCGTGACGCTTTCTTCCATAAACAGCACCTCTTGGTTGTCTTCTTTGATTTGGAGAAGGATTACGACATCACCTGGCGGTACGGAATTTTAAAAACCATGTTTAATTGGGGGTTTCGCGGGAGCCTCCCTATTTTTATATCTAATTTTATGTCTGATAGACACTTCCGTGTAAGGTTAAACAACACCTTATCCGATGATTTTATTCAAGAGAATGGGGTGCCTCAGGGTAGTATTTTAAGCTGTACGTTATTCGCTATCGCGATAAATAGCATCGTGGACAACGTGCGCGTACCTATCCGTTCATGTCTTTTTGTGGATGACTACGCAATTTATTGCAGTTCATCGAGTCTCCACAGAGCTGAACGTCAGATACAATTAGCTGTCAACAATCTCTGTATATGGGCATCGCATAGTGGCTTTACCTTCTCAGCGGCCAAGACGACGGTAGTCCACTTCCACAGATTACGCGGAATACAGCAAGTCCCTAATATTTTAATGAACCATGTTGTTTTACCAGTCTCGGAGAGCGTTAGGTTCCTGGGACTTTTATTTGATTTTAAACTAACTTGGATCCCCCACATCAAAGACCTGAAAGCGAGGTGTATCAAAGCATTGAATTTGCTCAAAGTGGTCAGCGGCCGGTCCTGGGGTGCTGATAGGGAAATCTTGATGCGCCTGTATAGGGCCCTGGTCAGATCTAAACTAGATTACGGAGCTTTGTTTATGGCTCAGCTAGACCCTCGGCGTTAAAGATGCTAGATAGTGTCCATCATGCTGGCATTCGACTGGCTACTGGTGCCTTTCGTACCAGTCCAGTCGTCAGCATCTGTGCCGACGCCGTTGAGCCGCCTCTTTCTTATCGGCGGTCCTATCTTCTGGCATCTTACGTGTCGAAACTTCATTGCATGGCGCAGCATGTTGCCTATCGTCCTGTGTTTCATCCCCCTAACCGTGTCTTGTATGAAACCAAATGGCGTAGTACAAGGCCGGTTGGGATCAGGATGCTATCGGTTTTCGACACGTGTGGGATAGTTTTGCCAAAGGCTCTCCCCACATCCCCAGGTCGTGTTTCTCCCTGGAAGATACGCCTACCTCAATGCCATTTTGATCTTGCCAAGTTCCCTAAAGCGACCACCCCAAACTTTTTATATGAGAGGACTTTTAATGAGCCCTTCTCCACTCGCTTTCACGGATTTGAGCGCATCTACACTGACGGCTCTAAATCTGGAGCCTCAGTGGGATGTGCTTTTGTTGTGGTAGGATCCAATTTTAAAGTTGGTTTACCTAAAGAAACCAGTGTTTTTACGGCTGAATTATATGCCATTTTTAAATCTTTGTGTTTTGTTTACCGAAGTAGTCACCGTTCTGTCCTCATCTGCACGGATTCCATGAGTGATCTGTTGGCATTGTCCACTCTCTACTCTTGGAATCCCCTCGTGCAGATGATACATGAGCAAATTTTTAAAATTGATTCATTAGGCACCCGGCTCGCCTTTTGCTGGATTCCTGGTCACGCTGGTCTTCCAGGAAATGAACTGGCTGACCAGGCAGCCAAGGAGGCAGCACGCCTGCCTCCGGAGGCGAGTCTGGGTGTCATGTTTTTAGATCTAAAGGGTTATGTTCGGCGTGGAGTCTTACGCACCTGGCACGAGCAGTGGGTCTCGACCCCTGCTCAGAACAAGCTGCGGTCCATCAGGGATGGTGTGTCGCGATGGCCCTCTTCTATATGAAAGTCTAGAAGAGAGGAGGTCATCGTGACGAGACTCCGCGTCGGGCATACTTCATTGACCCATAGTTTTTTACTAAGAGGGGATCCACCTCCAGTGTGTGAGTTTTGTGATACTCCCCTTAGTGTGCATCACATTTTGGTGGAGTGTCGCAAGCTAGCCCCTATCCGTCTGGCTCTTGTTTTTAAAGGTGACTTACGTTTTTTATTACGCGATAGTGCGGATGGAGTTATTTGTTTACTCCGTTTTATACGCCAGGCGGATCTTTTTAATGCCATTTGAGTCACTTTTATAAAGTGGCTCTTTTGGATATTATCTCATATTGAGATCTTTTTAACAGTGTTATTACAATTTAACATGTTGTTTTGTCTTTTTAACGTATTATCATTTTAACATGTTTTGTCTTTTTAACGTGTTATATTTTAATATGTTTGTTTTGTCTTTTTATTGGAGTGATACACTTGTGGTTTTTTTTTAGCAGGTGTATCACTTAATTTATACCAAGAGTCCATTTGAGCACTCCTATGGAGTGTCTCAGATGGTGAATGTTTTATCTCTTTCCCCTATGGGGATTTTATTATGTTTTTAATATATTTCAAGGCCCTAATGACCTAGATGTGTCGATGGGCCGTTAAACAATAATAATAATAATAGAACTACAAAAAACAAGAGTATTTAACTTTGATCATAGAAGAATATCCTACTACCTGCTTGCTCACACCAACTGTCCTGCTGTATTAGCAGTCAAACACACGGGAATATACAAATTTATTTTTAAAATATTCAAGGTTGTTATTCAAGTTTCGAATCAAATGGTCGGCCATTAAATATTCGAAATTATTCGAAATGTCTATAAGTTAGACATCTTTAATTATTATTTTTTCATCCATACAATTTAAAAAATGTATAAAAACATGTTGTAACAATAATACTGTCAATCTTCTATGTAAGTATAGTCATTCGGCCCACCGGCTGAAGACCTCTAGTCTCGAGGAAGATGTTAGTAATGTCTAATCTTTTACTCTTGAAATAACATTAATGGCAAAGTGATTGGTGGTATAGTGCTGCTTATATCTTTGTTAGTTTCGTAATTAGTACCATGAATTGTGTATATTATAGACTATTATAAGAATGGCGACCGTTAGGATACAATTTACGCAAAAACACTCTAAAAACACCCATCCGGTTTTCGAGCTTAAAACGGCCCATCAACAAACCAAGTTAAACGATCTTAACGTCTATTCTGCGTGATCACCGATATGTGCTACGATAAAAATACACTCCATTATAAGGATTTAAATTAAATAAAAAATAAATAAAATATTCTAATGTTGAGACGAAGATATCAAATTAAAAAATAATGTTAATTTTATAATTTGACTGAATCGATACAAATCTAGGTATACTGACAAAATATTATATTTGTTTCATTTAGAGTTACGTACTTACTGGACTATATCTATAAAATCGTATTTTAACAATATTATATTACGTGTATTATTAAAGTTAAAATAAATCTATCTAACATCTGATTTATAAAACTCCAACAATAAAATTATTCTTACAATCGACCGAATGGAAATGACTGAAACAAACCATAACTACATTGGTGTATTTCGTTGACTAGCTTGTAATAAGATTATTTGCTTAAAAACTTTATATTGTCAATAAGAGCCTGACCGAGATCTTTATTTCCTTCCTTCTGTGCTTGATAAGTTCCAGGTGGTTCAAAGAACTGTCTAGAGCTGTCGTGAACTTCATGTTCGGACAGAAATATGACGAGGTTGGGAAACTAGAAAATACATTTGAGAAAACATGTATATGAATATCTACAGACAAGCTGAACATCGTTATAATTATGTTACTGTCCGTGTTGAAGGGATCACAGTACAATTAATTTAAATTAGATGAAAAATCATACATGCTCAAGAATCGAGGTTGGGACCTTTATCTTAGTACGCTAATGCTATACCATTTATCCAACCGGGATTCGTCTCGTGTTCAGAGCTATTTTTCACTGATAATTTAATACTGAGTCTGAGTTTGTGATGGGCGTGGATATTCATTTGAACTTCACGTATAAATTTAAATCTTGTATTACATACTTAGCTGAACAACATTAACAGTAATAGAGCATCGGTGCCCTAAGCCAAAAGTCTTGAACTCAATTCCCGTATTCAGGTGTGTTTTTTAACTAGATTAAATTAGATATATTGTATTAACAAGATTATTAAAGCTTATTGAAAATCACTATTACTAAAATTTCGAAATTTACAGTAAATATTTTATGTCAGTACTATTCATTTCGGAATATTTAAATTTGTCTCAGTACATAATGACTGGACTGCCGCTTGCAACTCATGGGCAGACACTCTACCATTGGGAGTTAAAGCACCGGGGATTCAGCAAACTATATGGTAATTACTACCAATGTGATTATTGTTCACTCACTCAACTAAACATGTTTTACTATTAACCTCCATATTAATTTGACAATGAAATGAAATTACTGTGCCGTACATAATATCTTAAATATAAATTACAATGTTGAATTATATTTATAAAACACTGATCTTATACTCATGAAATTTCTCGAAATACAAATAACTACATGTTAATACGATATAATATTTTCTAACATTGTCGATAATTTCGCGGTAGAAAATCCGGTACGTCGATATTCCGTATCAACAATAAAAACATGAATTTATATTTAAAAAATACACAGAGTGGTATCAGAACCATGGCCGTCAAAAACGCACGTCAACCTCTGTTGTGAAAAAATAATTGGAGACTTTTTTCTTTGTTAGATTTTTGCCTTATTATATTCCTTTAGGATTTATGATATTTAGGATCAAAAACAATTTAAGTTCTTAATTTAAATTAAGTGAAAATGTTTCTACCTTAAAAATTAATTTTCTTAAAGTTTTGTCTAAGCTTGTTATTTTTTATATTTGGTATAGAAAATGACTGTATTTAATCAGGACATTTTCGAACCCCAATTAGTCTCTGTTATTAACGCTCTGTTATATTTAAATTTTTGTTGAGGATTACAACGAAGGTTCTTACTATCGTAGAATAACATGTGTAAAACTAAGCCAACACTATAAACTAAATCCCTAGCACAACTTCCTTCCAAGGGAAAGTAAAGCCGTCGGTTAAATGTTGATTGTGATATTTATAAGAACACTGGAAGGTGTAAGAAAATACCATTCCGGCAAAATTGGTAAAATTTTCACTCTTAATCTTAAAAATTACGATGTGTTGATATAATCAGTCAGTTCAAAAAATGAATGTTAATTACCACAAATAAATAAAACTATTTATTTCCAGAGATATTGTGTACAATATTGTAGTTAAATAATAAAATTGAAATATATTAAGATTGTTTTTATTAGATGATAGTGACAAATTGTCTTAGCATAAAATTGTTAGTATTTAAAGTATAAAACTAATTCCTTTCAAGGTTTTTTGCACCAATTGCTCGACAAAGCAACTTTATATATTATCATAGTTGATAAATAAAAATCAATTCTGTGACTTTTGTTACTTTACAATATGTTACATTATGTTGTAAGATAAGAGCTAAATGAGCCAAACAATAAATAATTATTATTTAATATTTCTTATATCAGTGCCATTTTACTTGATATATACAATGCTTGAACAACCTGCTACAGTGGTCTAATGGTCTAAAGCGTCAGTCTTGTGTTATAATGGCCTAACTAAGACGGGGAGATCAGGGTTAGAATTCCAATCGGATCTACTGAGGGTGGTTTTTCCTAATTGGTTTTCCACTCTTATTCAACCCAAATGAAGCTATAATATTTCTAAAAGGATTAATTCCTTCATTAGAGTAATTATAGTCCAGTGATTTTATTGGTTTATTTACGGATTCATTTCGAGCTAATTGAAATTTGGTATGTGTTTCATGTATTACAGAAAAATTCTTTCACCAATTATAAGTCTCATAGATAAGTTTTAAATAAACACCACCTTATCTTTGGTCCTGTGAATAAAAGTTCTCTATTCAAATATGTGGATGAGAAGAATTCCTACAGAAATGTTTCGATACGTCTCTCTCGTACATACAACTATTTATACGTATTACGGCTTATAAAACCTATACATCTATACTATAACTTTAATAATGCTACTCTTGTCCACACCACCTTCGATGGTAGAGTACAAGTCACTTTATTCTCCCCTACAGACCTAATACACGATTTATCACATTCTATGAATTATGATTCTTCTTTTTCTTTCTCATTTAATTCTTGTTTTGTTGTGTTTCTTGTTCGAACTAACTTCCATTTCAACTTGTTCCTGAGGTTGAGAACATACATCTACTGGTAAAGAATTCATAGGATGTCATCGTCTTGATTTAATACCTCTACACTTATATCTTCTTGTGGTTCATCTAGAGAGTCTTCATCTTGTTTAGCATTAATTATGACAGTTACCATAAATTGATGAATAGTATAACATTTACAGCCACACGTTGGTCCACACACTTTGGCACAGCTGCAGAATATCATACTCAAAAGTGAATCTGGAGCAGGAGGTTGTAAGGTTCTATCTTGCTCCAAAATTTATTTTTCATTAGCCATCCCCAGTATTCAGAATTTAACTAATTGGCTAATAATGTTTGCACTTGATAATAAACCTGAAATAGGGATAATTGAACTGCACTAGTTGTTGGTAGAAGTAAAAATAGACTTACAAGTTTGTTAATTCTTGTAGACTTATCAAAGCATAAGTGTCGATGAGTATAAATGGAATCTTCCTTAACAGGACCACCATATAACCATAAGAGAAAGCGTAGTACATTAAAAAATATTAATTCTTTAGAAAAAAACTTCTGACTTAAAAACTTTCGCCTAAACTTGTAAATCCTCACGCTTTTCTAATATATATCAAGATTTGGCTTTACTCTTGTTAAAAATGGCAGATACGGTTTCTCATTTAGTGATTGCGTGTAAGAATAAAATATGAACTTTACTCCTCTAAAGTTCCTGAAGAATATATTTTCCTTTCGAACTTCCTTTTACCTGGTTTCAGAAAGAAAACTCTTTCTTTGCAAGCGTGCTAGCTATAAGAAGAACTAAAATACTACATAGTCTAAACAAAAAGTAAAGTCCTAGTTCAGTAATCAAAACGTCAGCATCATCTTGAGCTTATTTAGCAATAAAATTAATAGTTTTCAACTAACAATATCGAGATTAATCAGATATTGTTGTGTGTGTTGGCAAGTAATTTTTCTTTATTCGTCGTAACATTCATAGTTTCATCGAATAAAGCCTCAGTTAATACATGAAGTTTGGAGGATCGATGTAGTTTTTCCATAGATTTTAAAGTATATTTGATTTAATTATATCCATCAAATACAGTAATTGACCTAAATTATAAATGCACATAATTAATATATGTCGCAACAATATGATCTAAAGTATCATATTGATGCCACACAATACGAGGAATAAGAAATCCTTCATCGATGACAAACGTAATATTAGTTCAAAGCTACCAAACAAAGATGACTTTTAATTTTGCGCATTCCTATATCATCAAAGATCGCCAAAAGATAAGGAGCCAATTCATAATGTAAGTTATCGCGGAGTACTTAATCATATTTTTAGTGATACATTGTAAATTATATTCATTATATTTCTCTATCAACTTATTAAATATTTTTCAACTGAACTTTTTTTTACACTCCATGTAAAACACCACTGAATTTTCAATACAATTATTCTATCCTCTATACGCTGCTACAATGATTTACTTTGATTAATTTAATTGTTTTGTTGACATGACAACAGTGTTTTTAGGTAGAAATAAACAAATAGTGGATAGTCTTGTTTTCAGAATAGTAAAACTAAGTTGGTGCGACCTTAAAGTTTAATTCTATATAATTCTTCTTCGTAATTTCTACTAGGATCCAGTATGGATTGAAGTTTGGATTACTTATCATCAGAGTGAATATAAATTTTGACTACACCGACTACAAGATGTGAGAGATATTCGTCTTCAAATATTTAGATCTCACACGTGCAGATTTGATGAGTCAATTTATCAATAAAAAAAGAATAAGAGAGAAGATATATACATGTAAGAATATTCTATTTACTAGCACCTAGCTCAGGACTACCATTACACCTTCATTCTTTGTTCTATTAATACATTTAGTTCGGTAGTTATATAAGTTAGGAAGAGGAGAGATACATCTTATTAATCTAACCTTATCAATCACTAGTTATTAGTACTGAGAGAGGACCTTAACTCTAAAATTGTAAAATTAAGATCAGTACTTACGTTATTGTTCTAATTGAATAGTCAGTTATATAATGCACTGAATCTCATTATAATCATATGTAACTTACTTTTGGGCTCTCTTACTGTAGCATTATAATGGTAGATTATTTGGCGTTTAAAGGTAACGCATAGAAATTTTCTGCTTCAGTAATCTAAAATATGTGCACACTAATGAAGTGATAATTTTTGACCTGTACCAAAACAATATATTACAATGCTATATACTTTTTGGTACCCTACCCAAATTTGTATTATCTAGCTCTCAAAACTAGTACCTTGGAGCCCAGTGGTGATACTATAACTGGTAAGTCACCATGGTAATTCCTGTTGTCTTGTCCCGGTTACACTAGAATAACAGAAATACCAACCTAAACACCCCACCATAAATACCTTGAGAGGTGGAGTCTTGCCCATGTGTTCTACCGAGAGAGCGGCTCGCGAGGGAAAGAGGTTTTTTTATTACAACATATTCTTTGATAGAGCAACAGAGGATCAATGTCTACTATAGTTTCGTTAATTGGGGTTAGAATACAAGCTTACGTGGAGGTTCGGGGGAGCGGGGTGTGAGGTGAAAAAAAGAACCGAAATTTGGTGCTGTTGTCTAGAAAAGGGTCGCCAGTTCTTAGAATTTTGTATCCATGCAATAGCAGATCGGTGTAAATAGAGAAAATACATACTAATGGTACCTTAAAAAAATATTGGTTGATGTCAGGTTTTAAGTTTAGCTAGTAAAGAAATATTCAACAATAACATAACTAACCCGCCTTGGTGGCCGCATGGTCTTACACGATACTCCCCTGATGGACTAGACTGCCAAGGACGGGGAGATCGGCGTTATATCCCGGTCGGCTAAACTAAATCGGATTTTTACTAAATGTTTTCCAAACTATAAACTTTATTATATAAGAGTATTCTAACTTGTAGGGTAATGACTAATTTAAGATTAACATTTTACAAAAGGGTTACATTTTTGAAAAAGATGTATACAAAATATTTGTAGTTAATTTTATAATACAAATATTTGAATAAAAACCTTTTCATCATCTGACTAATAGATAATCAGATATTGACTTAAAAATCATTCTTGACATTTTGATGGTCTGTAAATTTGTTCCGTAAAATAAATTGATGGGGACTTTTGATATATTATTTAAAACTATTGAATGAAACACATACCAAAATTTGGCTAGCTCGGAATTAATCCCTAACTTCAACTATTTTTTGACTATAATGACGACTCTTATAATAATGTACAGGCCTACGTGTAAACTGAACATGTACTAAGTCGTGGCGATAAAATAATGATCACCTGAATACCTGTCCTCTTGACCAGCCTTGGTTTGACAAGTGACCAGTGAAAGAATTCGAGAAACACACTAAATAGTCATTTTTTGTGACAACGCTGGTGACTTAACTGACGATTGTCAATTTCTTAGCTTTATAAGACAGAGCCCAGGTCCCAAGTATTGTCGGTCTTTCTACTCCTACCAATGAAGCGGTGGAATTATTGTACAAGTAGTATCCAGATTGTACAGTTAGTAACACTGCTAGTAACTAATTGATGAAGCGCGACTTTGTTGTATTATTGATAATTTTGAGATATTTGTTCAATCAATCATGTAATTTTTTGTGTTTATATTACATGTAGCTGTATAAAGTAAACTGTAAATAGACACAAATAAATATAGATATTTTAATCTATACCTATTATTATACAAGAAGTATGCTGGTTAAATAAATATTCTCAGGAAGTACGTGAAGCATACAAGTTTGAGAATCACCGATATAGAATATAATTGAAATATTTGAATCAATTACATAAAATTATTGATGAGGGTGGCCTAGTCTACCTAAGAGTTTATTATCTTCCCCATAATTTGGCTACCATATCGTCAGTACAGCTGGTTGTAGTCCTCAGATACCTTACTTATTCTAAGGCGCTAGAAACTCGCAAGTTATCTGCCGCAACTACAGAAGTACGCCACCTATCTCTTTATTATATCCTCCCATTTACGTCTTGGTCTTCCAAATTGTCTCTTCCTATTGGATTTGTCAGTCAATAGGCTTAACACAGTTTTATATTCTTTGATTCGCGATGCACGTCCTTCCCACCGTAATTTAAAAGTCCCGAATATCCCAAAAATGTCTTGTGATGCCTACTGGGTATGTATCTCGTCATTATGTGAGCCCTTACAATCGCCATTAGCCTCATCCCTTTTTGGACCAATATCTTCCTAATCACATTTATTCTAACATTCAATATTTGTTCTCATCATGTGAGGTAATAAACCACGATTCACACAGACAGAACAACCGGTAAAATTGTTTTGTATATTCTGAGTCTTACATTCCCTGACCAGGAGAGACGTTGACAACTTAATGACCGAGTAATTGCAGGCATTTTCAGAGTGTACGCTTTCCTAAATTCAAATCTAATATAGTTTTTAATTTTTGTTAAATATTAAAACTCATTAATTCTATCAAATGATATGTAGTTGGATGTAATCTCTAAACTAATCTCTGTCTGATACCGTTTAATGTCAACCCTTTCCTACTCTCTTGCATTACTCTTATACCATAATATAAATATATATTAAAATTAATTAGGAGAGTGCATCTGCTTGTTTCAACTTATTATGTGTTTCAAATGTATTTGATGAGTAACGTCTAACTCGTACCCTGCCACGCGTTTCAATCAAAAATGTCTCATTTATCTTATGATAAATAATATTCTTGAATCTTACACATATAATATTGGTGCCATTCCTGAGCATTCAACTTTAGAAATTATAGAAAAAAATCACTTTTCCTCATGTAACTCCAATTGTGTCATGACAACACTATTTCTTGAGATCACTGGTGTTGGGTAGAATGGAAACCAGCTCAACTCACTAGCTGTGTCGAAGAAATATTGATATCATAATTTAGTGAAACAATAATCACAAATCACAACTCTTTCTCGCACCTTGGAAAGGGTGGTAGTGTAACGTTATTTGCCACCCTACCATTTATTTCCTTATATTTTTCCCAAGCTTTGTAAATAGTTTCAGGTTTATTTTCGTTTGAAACATGCTGTGTCGCCGGCGTGACAAATAATACTATTTGCATCCATTAAAATAAATTAAAAGGACAGAATATAGAACATCTAACACTGTTTTAAATAATTTAAACAATTAATTTTGACCTAAGGAAGAACACTTACTTTTTTTTAAAACATATTAATTTCCTTCCAAGAGGTCTGTTGACTCTTCTATTTATTTTGGATGTCAGCCATGATTTATTTTAACGCATGCGCAGATATGATGAACAAGTGAGTGGCGAGTCTCGTGCTTGTAAAAGTAGTAAAAAAAAAAAAAGAGAGAAAAAAAAAGACGTTCCAAAATAGCGCGCATTTCAATTGTGACAGATTAAAATAAACATTTAATTCTCTTAAGAAACACTGACATATATTTAAATCTTGATACTAAATTTGTATCTTATTTTATAAACAGTTCATAGCCAACACTTTATCTTTTATTTTATTGTATTAGTTTTCTCTTTGGACTTAGTAGAAAATAGAACGTTTTTAAATTTAAAACTGAGAACATTTTTTGAAGAGGATGAGGCTTTTTTCTTCCGGAGTGTCATTTAACATGGAGCAAATTTATATAGCTCCTAATTAAATTTAGTTTTCAAGTGGAACAATGGTTTGAAAGTAAAAGTACAAGTACTCAAATGGAAAGTTAAGTGTCTGAAGACGAACTAGAGTGTTTATTTCTTCAAATGGTGGACGAGTTAGAATAAATAAAAGGAAACAGATTTCAGACATTCTGTTTCAACATGGATGAATTCATTGGTGAGGTCCAACCAAATCTTCAATTTTAAATATATGTTATTTCTCATTTTTTTTTTATTTATCAAGCTATGATACATGCAAAAACTTTCAGAAAGGACTAAATACACTCAGACTCTATCTATTCCAGGGAATTGATTAATAGTTTCTTTTTTATGTAAAAATATTAATTCTATTGATTTTTTTTTTTGTTCCTCAACAATACCTTTTTTTTTTGTCTTACTCAAAACTATATATTCTATAAAAGTTTAGCCTATACATATATTATTTTCTTTCACTCTATTATTATATATATATATATAAAACTCCTAAATTTAATCCTTTCAGAGATTGTTCATTTAATTGTTTAACTTTGTTTAAGAATTTATGTAATACCATATATTTTATTTTGTCATATTAGCCTTATATTTATTCGGATATCCTTAGGTAGGTTTGGGATGTAGTAAAAGGGAAACAATAATGATAATAATAATAACCCACAAAAGTTTCAACAATTGTTTTTTTTTATTGTAATCTCAATTAGTACATTTTTTTTTTTTATGATCCATTGTATTTAAATTGCTATTTTTTTTTTTTTTTTTTTATTTTAAGTACTCTCAACTCTTGTGGAAGCCTACAACACACCATTGTAACATTGACATTGTAATATCTAGGTAAAAGTTCCCGAGCACACCCAGTGGTCTCGAGCATTTAGAGTCGTCGTGCATTTGTTCAAATTAGTCGAGCTAAAGTTTTTTATATTTTTTTTTTATCATTATTATTATTTCTCCTAGCTTCCAGGAGTGGCGCCCAACACAAGTTCATTTTTTTATTAATCTCGACGTTACCCCTTTTTGTTGATAAGACACAATTAGGAAATTTATATTAGAGTAGATGCTATGCAATCCAAAGCTAAAGATAACACATAAAGAAACACAATTAAGGGGGTGTTTATTTAATAGTTATTATAAACCATTCAAAAAATTTCTGCCTTTCTTTTATAGCACTAAAATTGTATACATGAGAATAAATATTTCAATAGTTAAAGAACATTAATGAATTATAGGTTACAAATGATAAATTTACACAAATTTTAATTTCTAATCCTTCAGAATAAGATTGCAATTTTTCTTATGTTGTTGCTTATTTAAATTTTTATAAAATAGATATTGTTCAATAAATCTAACGGTATGAAATCTTATAACTTTTAAAATATTTCTCAATACATATGAAAAATGGTAAAATTTTGATGAACGGTAAAAAATTATTATTAATTGGATGATGGTTCTTATCTCACCAAATGTTGTTTCTTCAAGGTATGAGATTAATAGCGGGAAAATAACCAATGATATATTATGTTGTTAGGTAGAATGGTTTGAATATGTAGAATTTCTTTTGGTAAGCCTCCATTTTGTGTGGACCTAAGAAAATATTTCCTTTGTGTATTGAAGTATATTTCAATTGTATGGTCTCCAAAGAATAAGCATAGTAGCTAAATATATAAAAGTCTATCAAAAATCAATCTGTTTACCACGGAAACACAGCTTTCATATTTGTACATTAGTTAGCTCCAAGTGTACTGTGCTGTTTGAATAGTTGTATGCACATGGTAAATACTAAATTGTAATGATTTGAAATCATCAAATCCCTATCTTTTGCTTATAAAATATAAAATAGCAAATTTAACACTATCAATATACTCTCAAGGAAACAGTGAATTGAATGATACTACAATAATATATCAAGATCTAGACATCCTGGGTTTGATCCCTGATGCATTCAGAAATTTTGTGAAGCAGTTAGTCTGGAATGGAGTCAAACTTATACTCGTGAGGAAAAATGAAATACTTAAATAAATGAGCGGCTCCGGTCTAGAAAACTGAGATTAACGGCTGGAAGACTTGTTATGCTGACCACATGATACCCTCTATTAGCAAATGTTGGCGATTTCATAGCTAAAGACATCGGTTACTCTATCTTGATTGCAGGCTCATGCCATTAAGTTTGTATTTTATATGTAAAAATACTAGACAAACCAGTAGTCTTATCAATTACCTATCATAATCATCATCATTATCATACTCATCTGTTTACAACCTGTACTCGGGTCAGTTTATCAAATTGCCTCCATCTTATTCTATTCTCCCACCATTCTTCCTCCTTTATTTTCTTCTATTATCCTCCTCACACTTGAAAACTGTTTGCCATCACTCCTGACATCCATTACTTGGCCTTCCTTGCGATATCTTCCTACATAATCCCAGTGGTGGATTAAACACTTTGACGCCCCTAGGCACGATTTTATTATGCGCCTTTTCCCAGATTTTTTTTGTCAAGGGCCTTATGAAGTTTTGAAGGGGAGGTGTTAGGGGGGTTTAGTTAGTATTTGAGAAAAGAATTTTTACGAAATATAATCAGACATGTACACATTTCCTGTAAGAATGTGCATTGACAGATATTAAACGAAGCTTGAAATTAGCTTCCAATCAAATTAAATGAAGCCCATATATTGCATAGCTTCTTTAAAGTTTGATGTCTTTGATGTCAAACTTCAACAGAGAATCACTGAATCGTGAAGATATAACTTTCTTACACAATTAGTGACTTGGTAAGACGTAAGGGGGAGGAAGCGGACGGAGCTAGAAACGTTTCTCACTCCATTAAAAACACTGTCTTTAACTCACTGACAGTTTTTATGACTTTAATTAATAACAAAAGAGCAGAAAACTTAAGGCCCTGTCTTGCCGACATGGAAACTGTAGATGTTGCTAGCTACCGGACAGGTCTTGTGGTAAAACCAAACGTTTGGAAATGTCAGTTTTCTCAAGAACGAGTGAAATTGTTATGGTAATATTTTCAACGCCTATTCTAAATAATGTATCGATGTTTTTAGGTGTCATATTTTCTTATTTTTTTAATGTCGGTGGTATGATTAGAACAAGGGGTGAAGTGTTTACATTAAATTCGCCATTCAACAATCACACAAGTGTTTGAATGAATGAAAGTCCACCATTTAGGGATCTCAGCTCTTTCCACCAAAATAATTAATATAAGTATATTTATTAGAGTTTTATTTACTGCAGTTTACAGTTCTTTGAACATATTTAATTGTTTTTTAGCTCACAGGAAGGATTATCTTAGGGCTAACAAACTCAACTGACGTGCTCAGTACTCAGGAGGATTGTCTCAGTGCTAGCAAACGCAACTGACGTGCTCAGTACTCAGGAGGATTATCTCAGTGCTAGGGAACTCAACTGACGTGCTCGGTACTCAGGAGGATTGTCTCAGTGCTAGGGAACTCAACTGACGTGCTCAGTACTCAGGAGGATTGTCTCAGTGCTAGGGAACTCAACTGACGTGCTCAGTACTCAGGAGGATTGTCTCAGTGCTAGGGAACTCAACTGACGTGCTCAGTACTCAGGAGGATTGTCTCAGTGCTAGGGAACTCAACTGACGTGCTCGGTACTCAGGAGGATTGTCTTAGTGCTAGGGAACTATACTGACATTCTCAGCTCTCAGGCGAAGTTTCTAACGCGCTAGTTTCGTGTTGAACTATCCCTCTGAGGACGGGGTGATTAAGGTCTGAATATAGGATGGGTGGACTGGGGATGAATTTTCCTAAATGGTTTTCCATTTCCACTCTCCCTCCAAATATATGTGTATTTTCAAGGACAAGGTGTTTAATGTTATAAACAATTTATACAAATCAAAATAGTTAATAGAAAAGTAATAGAAACATTGTATATCTCATACACCATATTAACAAAGGGTCACTATCTAGTATTTCTATAATTTTGATCGAAAATAATGCAAATATATGAACGTGTGTGAAATTTCATCACATATGTTAATAAATAAAATAAATCCATTTAAAATTTCAGAGAGTGTATAAAATCCACTATGCAATAATTTAAGGCAAAACGAATAACTCTCAAATTCACATAAATAATACCATGGTAATAATTTTGAAAAGGTCTGAACTTATGAGTTAGAGGATCAAATAATGAAGTTTTAGGTTAAAACAAATATTTTCTCTCAATTAGTTATACAAATAAATAAAAGATTCCCTGTACAGTCTTTCTCGCTCTTTAATTTAAATATGGAAACATTTACTAAAAATCGTTAGATCATTGAATCTAAATAATATATTATTATTATTTAGCACCGCGTCTTACTACCCGTACGGATTATACGCTAAATAATATACATTGATGCAGAATCATAATATTTAAAAGCATCCCATTCTAACAAAGAAATAATCTCTTCATTCCCCAGACCTATTTTTAAAACTATATATTTTCCTAATCGTTTGGAAATTATTGGTTTTGAATATATGGTATATTTAAAATGGATTTATTTAATGGTCTTACAATTATCCAATGATTAATAATTTTTTAACTTTAATAGTTGCGTTGATATGATCAAGATTATTGATATCTGGCCATGTTAGCAACCATCCAAGTCATTATATTTGATAAATTTGTCACATCATATTGTTTATGATATTAAAAATTGTCTGGATACAAATTTTAATCAAAATCTTTATATATTATTTACAAAATATCAATTTTAAGCCACCCTTAACTTTATGCTTTAATATATGATTCCAAACACTCCTATTTATAACTTACTACCCACCCTAGGTATCAGATTTCAACATTCGGCAAAATGGTCTCGGCTTTACGCTAAGATACAGACAAAACAGACAGAATCGAAAAATCCCCTTTTTGGTTTCGAAAGCATATAAAACGAAAATATTAATCGTAATCTCGAGGTAAAAAAAGTACCATTTCAATGTATACTCTTTATGTTTATGAGAATAATTTTAATATTATAAAATCTAGCAGTTTCAGAAATATTCGTGACTTTGAAGATAGAAAATAATAACCGCACCTCCCCTCTGTGACCTAGAGGTTAAATGTGCTTAACGCCAATCAATAATATTGTTAAAATCTAGTAGCAATATACATACACTTTTACTTTAATTAGAACTTTAGTTATTCCAGATCACTGCATAGCTGTTGTTCTCCAATATAAATTTTGTTCTAAATGAATTAACTAAAATATACAAATAAAACTTAAAGAACCTTGAAGAACCCATCCTCCGGTCTAAACCATATCGTCTTCTTTCTGGCTTTAAATTGTCCAAAGCTTTAAAAGAGATAACGATTCTAGTTATTAAAACAGTTCATTTCGATATTGTGTTAAAATGGTTAATTTGATATTTACAATTCTTATATTTTTAAAAGAAGAAGGGATCTCATATTGTAAAACTTTTGGAGATTGTTCTACTTGTTGGTGAAGGGACACACATCATGAAGTTTTATATAGTGATCCATATAATATGAAAATATTCTGGAACTCACAACAGAGCTTCATTTAAATTGTTTACGGTGTGTATGAAAAATAAATATTTTAATAAGATAAGATAAAACACAAAAATAATATATATATCTAAGAAACCACTATTATAATATATTGAGATATATCATGTTTCCTTGCAACAAATACTAATCATTGCTTGAGTTAAAAAAAACACGTAAGAGTTTGATTGATGAATCTAAGATTTATAAGGAATATAAACGCCGATATTACACACAATACTGTAATATAATATTATACCCGACATTACGAGAACCTCAGATACGAGGCTAAAAGAATAAAAATATACTAAGGGATTTAATCACCCAAGATATTCTACCATCTATTCAAGGTATACTGTGATAAAAACATCTATTTTCCGTATAAATCTCACACATGGGTATCTATTATTATATTGATACTTTATCTTGAAGTTGAGTAAAGTTAACTGGAACAGTAATTTCCTGGAAATCGCAATTGCTAATACCAGTTTCTCATTACAACTACTTAGATTACAAGTGTTAGAGTGTTTGTTTCATATGAATAGTGATAGATAAATGTCTACTCTACCAGTCATTATTAGTACTAACTTAATATCTATCCAAATAATTGATACCACTTTATGTTTACTTACCTCTTAGAGATTTATCTTGCTAAATCAAAGCACTCGGGTTTTATTCCTTGTCAGTTTATGCAGAAATTATTAAAACGAGAAGGATTCTAAGATAAGCGATGATGTTTTTTGAAGCAAGGTAGAAAATAGCCGAGAAAGAAAATCCGCTCTAAGAGATAATTATAGTTCACATGGTTCAAATCAAGAAAGAATAATAAATAAATAAATTTACAAACAGATTTAGTTATTATAATAAAGTTCGAGGACTTTTTAAAATCCGGGCTTGATCTAAAGTTTTAGTTAATGAACCCTTACATTCTAAATTATGAACAATCTACCAAACAACCAAAAAAGACCAAGAAAAAGAAAATGGCCGTTTCCGAAATTCCAAGTAACAAAAATTTAACTTCCAAAAAACAAATGTATACATTTGTGTCTCGATGGTTTGAGAGATTTACCCTCATTCGAAAATATTAACAATTCAGACACCAACTTGAAATTCAAAACTATCTCCTTGGAAGAAAATATAAAAATTACAGTTGAATATCCAGATGACCTAGGAATTTCTAAAAATTTTGAACAATTATCTAAAACCAGTCCAAAATTAATTACAAAGTTCACTGACTCTTACTCTTTTATCATCGATAATACATCTCTTGGTGATGTTACGGAATTTTCCAAAAATCCAAGTAAGTAAAAATTAATACCGAAAGAAAAATATTTAGAATAGTGGCTTGGAAAAATGAATGATTTCACCTGAACAGCATATTTTGACGAGGAAGAATCTACATCTTATACAGGATTAATCTTCAGGAGAATTGGGAGATGGATTCAGATATTAAATATTTTCAAAGAACATTATAAGTGGAGAATATCAATCAAAATTATGGTTTATTTAATAACTCCTCTTCAAAACTCTAAATTTCAAATTCAATATTAAATTTCAGAGAAGATCCTCACCAATTTTTTTACCACTACCTTTCTGTAAAGAACTATTCTTGTATTTCAATTTTTTTTTTACCAACGCATATTACTACCAGTTCTATTTATACACTGATATCTCTATAAATTGGTTTTGTGCTTTTCAAAATAATTTCTTTGTATCGTAGCGAGAGTCTATAGTATAGACGAAGCTTCTGACTTATGCAGAATAAGATATTTGTGACAGTAATGACACAAACTGCGAGAGGAATTACAATAGCAATCATTGAAGAGATGACATACAAAATATTTGCAGTAACAATTTAAACTACTCTTGGGTCAAAGCTATCAAACAAAGATGACATTTTATTTCTGCGCATTCTCAATTCATCAAAGAAAGGTTTAGAGCCAATTCATACTGTAAGTATTCACGGAGTTCTTCAGCATAATTTTTATTGAAACATTGTAAATAATACTCACCATATTTCTGTCTCAACTTCTTTAATATTTTTCAACTAAACTTTTGTTTTCCATGAACATCACCACTGAAGTTTAATTACTATTATGCATTTCTCTATACGTTGTTACATTGATTTACTTTGATTATTTTAATTGTTTAGTTGACATGACAACAGTATTATATATGAAGAAATAAACAACTAACGGACAATCCGGCTTTCTGAACAGTAAAACTAGTTTAATACGAACTTAAATCTCAATTTTATATTATTTTTCTTCGTAATTTCTACTGGAGACAGTCTGATTTAAATTTGCACTGGTTATCATCAAATTGAATATAAATTTTGTTTACACTAACTACCAGAAGTGAGAAATATTCATCTTTTAATATTTAGACGTCACGCCTGCAAATTTGTTAAGTCTTTTTATCAAGAAAATAATATTAAAAAGAAGGAAGATTTATGCATGTTAGAAATTTCTATTTAATAGCACCTAGATCAGGACTACAGTTACACCTTAATTCTTTGTTTTACTAAGATAATTTTTTCTGTTGTTAAATAAGTTAGCAGGATGATAGACACATCTTAATTCATCTAACCTTACTAACCAATAGTCATTGGTACTGATAGAGGATCTTAGCGCTCAACTTGTAAAATTAGGATCAGTATTTACGTTATTGTTCTAATTGATTGATCATATATGATGCACAAAATCTCATTATAATCGTATGAAACTTACCTTTGGACTCTCATCCTGTAGTATTAGAACTATAAATTATTTGGCGTCAAATAATTAGGGCATAATTTTTTTCTGCGTCAGTTAAATAAAATATATACACAATAATAAAGTGATAATATTTCATTGTCCCAATACAACATATTACATTGCTATATACATTTTGGTTCTCTACCCAAATTTTTATGAATTAGATTATTAGAATTAGGACCTTGCAGCAGAGCTGTATTAAACTAACAGGTAAGTCACTATGGTAATTACATTTTATCGTCCGGACTACACTTGAAATACAAAAGTACCTACCTAAGCTTCTCCCCTTGAATACCTTTAGAGGTGAAGTCTTAACTACGTGTTCTATCGACTGAGTGGCTCGCGAGGATAAAGAGTATTTTTATTACAACATATCCCTTGAAACAACAACAAAGGATAAATGCGTACTACAGTTTCATTAATTATGGTTTAGAATACAAGTTACGTGAGTGGTCCGGGGGAGTTCAGGGAGGGGTTAGCAATAGAGAGCAAAGTGATGCTAAATAGAGTAAAAAAGGCATACTAGTGGTACCTACAAAAAAAGTATTAGTTGATCGCTCATATATAGCTGACTGTTCCACACGTCCATCACAGACTCAAACTTCAACTACGAGTGAAGACGGAGCCGAAGCATGATATTAATCCTAGATAGCTCATTAGAACAGCATCCTTTTTTTAAGTCAAATGTCTCGAGATCAATTCCCTTATTCAGGTGTCTTTTTTAACTAGATTAAATTAGATATAATGGATGGTAAAGCTTATTGAAAATCACTATTACTAAAATTTCGAATCTTAGAGTAAATATTTTATGTCAGTATTATTCATTTCGGAATATTTATATTTGTTTCAGCACATAAGGACTGGCATGCTGCTAACAACTCATTGGCAAACAAGAAGGTGACTCCACCCCAGCCAGGGGATACACCAAACCGTGAGACCTATATGCTGATGCACACCCTCTTCTTTAAGAGGTGCGAGCCCTTAGAGTATGATTTTTAATGAAGTTATTTATATATGTATTCTTATTTAGATTGATTAATGTACCTCCCGTAAAATTCTTGTCCCTTCATAACTCACGAAACCAACACATTTAGTAAAAATGTTTTTATTGTTCTCTTACTCAAAATATTTTATTTCGATTTATTGATTTACCTCCCAAAAAATATTCGTCCCTACATAACTCATAAAACTAACACATTAGTTATTACCAAAGTGGTTATTGTTCTCTTAATAAACATATTTTGCTATTAACGTCGATATTATTTGAAAATTAAATTAAATTGATGTCCACACATCAAAATTTGTCTTTTTTCTCACTGATAGTTTGCACTACAAATCATTTCCAAAATATTAATCACAATAATTAATTGTATTTAGAAAACACTGATCTTTACTCATGAAGTTTCTCAAAATACTAATAGCAACTTGTTACTACGGTATAATATTGTCTACCATTTGATATAATTAAAGACGATGCATCGTGCTGGACGATATTTTTGGGTGGGAGACACATCCTGTTTATTTTAATAAATCAATAATATCTCACTTCGGTGGCTGTGTAATCTAAAGCAATATTCTCTTGTTGGACCAGTTTGTCGAAGACATGGAGATTGGGAATCGAATACGATCGGATGCAATGGAGATGATTATTTTAAAACGATTTTTATTCTCCCTTCACGAAAATGATAGTCCTCTTCATATAAATTAAAACTTTCCTTGTTTCTAAATCATTATTTTAATTGTTACTTTGGCGTCAACCCGATATCTTATTAAGACGCGGTGCAAAATAGAAATCAATATAACCCAAATCGCAGTTCAAATGGTTAAACGTGTAATGTTAAAGGAGAAAATTCATACTAGCGGTACCTTCAATAAAGTATTGGTTGATGGTTGGTTTTAAGTTCAGCTAGTAAAGAAATATTCAACAGTAACATAATAAACCCACCTTGTTTGCAATATAAACTTTATTATAGAAAATATTATAATTACAAGGATAACGATTTGAATGTAAGATTAACATTGAATGTTTTCCAAAAAGCTTTCATTTGTGAAAAAGGTGTATAGATCATTTTTGTAGGAATTTTTTTAATCTACTTACTTGAATTTATACATTTTAGTCATTTGATTATTAGATAAGCAGATATTGACTTAAACTCATTGTTGTTATTTTTTATGAAGTGTAAATATGCTCCGTACAATGAATAGTTTGAGACTTTGGATATATTATTTATAATTGAATGAAAATACATAATAAAATTCGGCTAGCTCGAGACTAATCCCTAATTTCAACAATTTTTTGACTATAATGACTGGACTCTTATCATAATATATAAGACTACGTGTACATTAAACAGTTACTGGAACGTGGTAATGATAAAACGTAGATTGAACACCTTATTACCTGTCCACTTGACCAGCCTTGGTTTGACAATTGACCAGTGAAATAACTCAAGAAACACAGTAAATAGTTGCTTCTTGTGACAACGCCGGTGACTTAACTAACGATTGTCAATATTATTAAATTTATGGAACAGACCACATATCCCAAATATTGTCGGTCTTTCTACTCCTACCAATGAGGCGGTAGAGTTATTGTGCAAGTAGTATCCAGATTGTACAGTTAGTAACACTGCTAGTAACTAAGTGGTGAAGCGCAATTTTGTAGTATTATTGATAATTTTGGAAGATTTGTTTAATCAATCCTGTCATTTTTTTCTTTATTAATACATGTAGCTGAGTAAAGTAAACTGTAAATAGACAAATAAATATAGGTGTTTTATTATATACCCATTATAATACAAGAATTATGCCAGTTAAAAAAAATATTCCCAGCAATTACGTGAAGCATACAAGTTTGAGAATCACCGATGTAGACTATAATTGAAGACTTTGAATCAAATACATAATATTTATGATGAGTTAGGCCTATTATACCTAAGAGTTTAAGGCCTACCCAATAATTTGGCTACCCTATCGTCGGTAGAGCTGGTTGCAATCTTCAGATACTTACTTATTCTAAGGCGTTAGGAACTCTAATGTTTATTGCCGCACCTACAAATTACGCCACCTATCCCTATCCTTTATCCTCTCATCTACGAATGATCTCTTCCCATCGTATTTGCCAGTCTAGATAGTCCTTTTGGCACTTCATGTCCTGCGCACATAAATCTAAGAGACATGACTATCCCAACAATATCTTGTGATACCAACTAAGTATGTATTTCATCATAATGTAACCTCCTTCCATTCACCAGTAGCTTCATCCCTTTTGGGAACAAATATTTTCATAAGCACATTTAATTCTAACAACCTAAATTTGTTTTCGTTATGTAAGTTAAGAAACCATGTTTCACAACCAAAGAGAACAACCGGTAAAATTGTTTTATATATCCTGAGTTTTACATTTCTTGAAAAAGAAAGAATGTCAACAACTTAACGACCGAGTGATAGCAGGAATTTCCCGAATTTATTCTTTTCATAATTTCAAATCTAATAATGATTTAATAGTTATGATAAATATTTAAACTCATTAACTCTATCAAATGATAAATGGTTAGCATTAATCTCTAAACTAATTATTGTATGATACCGTTTAATGTCAAACTTTTCCTACACTCTTTCATTACCATAGTACCATAATATAAATATATATTAAAAAGTAATAAGGATAAGGCATATGCTTGTTTCAACATATTATGTGTTTCAAAATTATCTTATAAGTAACGTCTAGCCCATACCTTGCCACGCGTTTCAATCAAAAATGTTTCACTTATCTTTTGAAAAATAATATTCTTGAATCTTGTAATATAATATTGGTACCACGCCTAATCATTCAACTTGTGTAAAAAAAACTCTTTCCCTCATCTAACTCCGAATATAAACATAGATTTTAACCTCAACTTTAAATTAATTGTCAATCAAATTAAATGATGGCCATATGCTGCATCGCGTCTTTATTGTTTGATATCTTTCATGTCAAACTTCAACAGAGAATCACTGAAAGCTCGTGAGGATATAACTTTCTTACAGAATTACTGATTGAGTAAGACGTATGGGATCGGAAGGGGAGGGGCCTAGAAATGGTTTTCACTCCTTTAAAAACACTGTCTTTAACTCTGATCATTTTTATGACTTTAATTAATAACCAAAGAGCAGAAAACTTTAGGCCCTGTCCTTTCTAGTGCAAGTCTAAAATCTATTTTGTAAAATGGTGTGTGCAAGGGTGTAAAACGTGGCATGTCTCCACAACCAACCAAAGTAGCCTTCCGTAACAACAAAGACAGATGGATCACGGAAACAGTAGATGGTGCTAGCTACCGGACAGGTCTTACGGAAATATTATACATTTGTAAATATCAGTTTTCTCAAGAACGAATGAAATTTTTATGCTGAAATTTTTAACATCTATTCTAAGATAATGTATCGATGTTTATAAGGTGTTATATTTTTTGTAATAAAGCCTTAAATTTTCTTTTGAATAATGTCAAAATTATTTATATTTGATTCACTGAAAAAATTATAGAGGGGGTGTATATATAAAGATTATAACATCAATATAAATTATCAAAATCCTTCTTATCATGATCAAACCGTTTCCGAAAAGAAATTTGAAAATATATAAACAGTCTTGAATAGAACCATTTATTCACATGGCCTCGCATTTCCACGCAAAATGTAAAGGGCCAATCACCTTAACTCTCTTTTTTATTTATAAAAAGCTTGTACTTAGCAAGGCCACTCAGACCTCACTTCTACATTCAGAATAATTAAATCCAGAAATGTAATAATAATTCTTACTGGTCACTCGTCACACAATTTTATAGCTGAATTATAAAAATAAATTAATTCAGAATAGAGACGTTATATAATACAAAATGAGATAAAATAAAACAATGATGCCATACAAAGAACAGTAGGTCTATTTACCAAATATATTATTCAAAACAATGTAATTTGGTCACATTGAACTTTTCATAAATCTCAAGCTTTTGTTCTTTCACAGAGCTCAAACATTTAAATGTGAGCAACTTGTATTAATATCTTGATGAACGAAAATTCTTCAACTAACACTAATTGCCTTATTTTGTAATGGACGACTAAGGGAAAAAACGAGAGAAAATATGGTAACCCACACACAACTTTTAAACTATTGTGGTTTGAGATCAAATAATCACTAATTATTCCTTCTTTTTTTTAAAATTATGCACGTGTTAAAATAATACAATACACTTACTAGTGTGGCTAAAGTGGTTTGGTCGGAAAGATACCCAACTAATCTACGCACATGCGCACATCATTCAGTTGCTATCGACTCCTCATTGGTTTGTAAGTCGTAATCTCTAATAGATCTTAATTTCACATAAAAATAACATAAGAATATTTTTGAAGTGGTCAGAAGTTATAAGTTATTGTAGCAAACAATGAAGTTTTAGGTTCAGGCAAATCATGAAATTTTAGGTTAAAATGAATATTTTCTGTCAATTAGTGCAAAAATAAATGTACGTTGCCCAAATCAGAATCAAATCTTTTAGCTGAAAATGTAAAAATTTACTAAAAACTCGTTTTATCAATAAAACTAAATAATATATATTGTTGCAGAAAAATAATAGTTAAAAAGCATCACATTCTAACAAAGAAACCATTTCTTCATTCCCCAGACCTATGTTTAAAACTATATATTTTACTATCAATTTAAAAATTATTGGTTTTTAAAATCATATTTCGTTTAAAATTATTTTATATTAATAGTGTTACATTTATTCAATGATAAATAATATCATAACAAAAATAAATTTGTAGATATTATCCACATTGTTAATATCCGTTTATGTTAAAAACCCTAAATTCATTTTATCGAGAAAATAAGACACGTCATTTGTTTTGCAATATTAAAAGCTGTCTGGGTATTAATATTAATAAAAATCTTTATAGCTGATTTCAAAACTATCTCTTGTAAACTTTCCTTAATTTTAGGGTTGAATATATAATTCCAAACACTCCTATGGATAACCTCTTAACTATCCTAGTTACCAGGTCTCAACTCTCGGCACAATGGTCTCGGCTCTAACCCAAGCTACAGACAAGACAGGCAGAATCGAAAAATCCCATTTTTTTTTTTCGAAAAAATATAAACCGAGAAGATTCATCGTAATCTCGAGATCATAAAGTACCATTTAAATTTTATCTTTTAATTTATATAAGAATAATTTAAAAGTTATACATATCTCGCAGTTTCTGAAATATTCATGATACTGAAGATAGAAAATAATGACGGCTCCACCCTTCTGTAACCTAGGGGTGAAACGTGATCAACAACCACTAATAGTATTGGTCAAATCTATTAGCAAATAAACTTAGTACTTTTACGTTAATTATAACTTAAGTTATTCTAGATTACTGCATAGCTGTTGTTCCACTATAATACATTTTGTTATAAAGGACATATAAAACAATACCTACAAATAAAGCTTGAAGGACCTTGAAAACCCATCCTCCGGTCTATATATCACATGTTCTTCTTTCTGGATTTAAATTTTCCAAAGCTAAAAAAATGGTTTTAAGTCAGAAGAACAATTTATTTTGATTTTGTGCTCAAAGGCTAATTTAATTTTACAATTTTTAGATTTTTAAAAGAAAAAATTATCTTATATTGTAAATTTTTGAGTCTGTTTTATTGGCTGACGAAGGGACACACAACATGGAGCTTTAAATACCGATGCATATAATATAAAAATATTCTGGAACTCACAACAGAACTTCATTTAAATTATTTACTATACGTAAGAAAAATAAATATTTGAACTAAATAAAATAAAACACAGCAATCAATAATATGTATCTAGGAAACCATTATTATAATATATTGAAAATACATCCTGTTTCCTGGCAACAAATACTAATCATGGCTTGATTTTTTTTAAACGAAAGAATGTTATAAATGAAGCTAAGATTTATAAATAATATAAACGCCAATATTACACGCGATACTCTAATATAATATTATCCACGAAATTAGGGGAGCCTCACCTACGAGTATAAAAGAATGAGAATACAATAAAGGCAATAATCACCCAAGATAATCTGCCATCTATTCAAGGTATTCCATGTTAAAAACAAGTATTTTCTGTAAGAATCTAACATATGGGTAACTATTTATTATATTTATACTTTATAATGAAGTCGAGTAAGTTTAACTTAAACGGTATTTTCCTGGACCTCTAAATTGCTAATACCTGGTCATCATTATAATTACAAGGATTACAAATTTAGTGTTTGTTTCATATGAATAATAATATATTTATGTGTAATCTACCAGTTATTATTAGCTTTAACTTAATAATCAACCAAATAATTGATACCACTTTATTTTAAGATACCTAGTAGAGATTTATTTTGCCAAATAAATGTACTCGTGTTTTAATCCCTGTCATTAATGTGGTATTTATTAAAGCGAGATGTATTCTAAGATAAGCTTTGATGATGTGTGATGCATGGAGAAAATGGGCGTGAAAGGCAGTCCGCTGGAAGAGTTGGCAGTTCAGGCGGTTCAAATCAGGAGAAAATAAAAAATAAGAATTTACAAGAAGATCCAGATGATATAATGAGGTTCGAGGACATATTGGAATTTGGTCTAATATAAATTAAAAGTTATTGAAACCTCACATTTTAGAAAATACCACAATTTAAATTACGAAAATTCTACCAAAAAATCAAATAATATAAATTTAAAGAAAATAACCGCCTACGAAATTGCCATTAACAATAATCCAATTTAAAAAACAAATATATATGGTGGTGTCTTGTCGGGTTGATTTATTAACCCTTTTTCAAAAAAAATTAACAATTCAGGCAACTATTCTAAATCCAAACTATCTCTTTGGACCAAAATTTAAAAATTACAGTTGAATATACAAATGACCTAGAAATTTCTATAACTTTTAAAAAAATTTCGGAAACCAGTTCTAAATTAATAACAAAGTTCGCTAACCCTTACTATTTTCGTAGCGATTGTGAATCTCTTGGCGATGTTTCTGACATTTCCAAAACTACATGCTATGTAAAATTAATACTGAAAGAAAAATATTTATTATGGTGGCTTGGAAAAATGTATGATTTCCTCTGTACAAAATAATTTAACGAGAAAGTAACCACATCTTGTACAGGAAGACTCTTTAAGAGTTTTGGGAGAAGACTTCTAAAATTAATTATTTTCAAATAAATTTACAAGTGAAGAATCTTATTTAAATTTATATTTTAACTAAAAATTCCTCTTCAAAATTCAAAATTTTCAAAATTTGCAAGTTAAATTATTACGTGCCTAACTATGTAAGAGTTTGATTAAATTCTGGAGAAAATTCTTACAAATATTTTTATCAGTACCTTCCTGTAAAGACTACAATAACAGTTATAATGTTGTTAAAAATAATGAGCACCACGTATTTTTACCCGTTGGGTTTATACAACGATATCCCTATTAATTTGTGTGTGTATGTTAAAACACTTTTCTTTATATCTTAGCGAGATTCTATAATGTAGACTACGCTGCTGAGTCATGCAGGATAAGAGACATGTAGCCGCAATGACGTCAGCTGTGAGAGGAGATAAATAGCAATTATTGTAGCGATGAATTCCATTGGATACTTCGTTCCTCCAATGATAATCTTACACTGAACCAACACTCACGATCAACTGATGGGATGCTGTTCTCCAGGTTCGATTGGATCCATCTGGATGGGTAAATAATTAATCTTTTCAATAAGTGGTTAGCTCATTTTGTTGAACATGCCAAACACACTCAGGAATCATCTGTTTTATTATATTGTATGGAAACTACAATCACACTTGTAATCTAGATAGAATCCTATGGCCTGAGCCAACTACGTTACCATTTTCATGCCTCCTCACTCAACCCATCAGTTTCAGTCCCTTGACTAGACAGTCATGGGCCCTCTAATGGCTTTTCACAGCGAGGAAGTAAGGATGTAGCTTCTTCACAATAGTAAAATAATCACTCCTTACGACAGAATAAACCTATTACGAAAATCTTTTTTAGTCAAAACTGGGGAAATTCGAGTCAAATAATTTAAGGCAAAGAGTTATTTACATCTAACATATATATTTCAATAATGCACACTTCATAAAATGTGAAATTACAGCAGAGAATACAACTAGCTATACAAATATATAGTAACAAAATAGGTAGTAAAATATTTGAGTGTCTATTTACTCTATCATCTTGTTTATAATAACTTAAATTTCGTAGAGCTTTTTATATTAAATTTTGTAAAAAAAAGTGTAAAATATAGCCTTGTATTATCTACTGTTTATGAATATATATTGCTCTTAAATGACTCAAGCTTTTTATTAAAACACTTTTTTTTTACAATCTGATAACGAATTTTATGTGTAGCTCATATTTAACCCTAATTCTAAAAAAAATTGAATTATACGGTTTTTATTTAAAAAAAGCCTATTAGTTGAATATTATTTATTTTAAATAATAATTTAAGGTTACTGACTTAAATTAAGCATATTTATCTACCTACACACAGACCCAATGTTGTAGCTCAATAGTGAAACTAGATTATATTTCCATTTTTATACAAATCAGTGGTCCTTATTTCCAACTTATCCTCTTGATAAAACTACGGGCTATAAGTGATTTGGGGAAATTTGCAGAAACTGGTTAGTCAAAAGTCTTATGTAATTTTCTTTAAATCTAGGCATCGTGCAAAGGACAGACAATATTTGATTTCACGACACGGGTTTGCAAGCTAGCCACAGCTTTAAGTTATTACAGGGTAAATACAGGCAGCATAATGTTTACCGTAATCAAATACTCGCAAATATAAAATATAGCTTACAATTTCTGATAAACTACTAGGACAATCACAGTAGCTTTTTCCAGAACTCGTTATAAAAACCTTAAAAGACATTAAAATATTATTAAAAAAACTGTTTTATATTTAAAGAACTTTGATGAGGTTTATAGTGCAGACATATTTTCACTTTGTATAAAAGTATTTTGCTAATTGAAATAGATAGGTAGTATCAGTGTACGAAATGCTCATCATCACCTGAGTTTAATTTTGATGTTATATTAATTTCTCTAACACTCGCGTTAATTTAAAGACTAGCTAGCTCTAATTGATCATTTTAAAATCTAAAGCAGTGGTCGTTATCGCTTAACCCCAGACACTCTAAATAACCTAGAAACCCCAACTACCTCAGAAACACTAATACCCTAGACACTCTAAATACCCTATACATCCTAAATAGCCTATACACCCTAAATAGCCTATACACCCTAAATACCTTAGAAACCCACAATATCCTAGACACCCCAACTACCTTAGAAAACCTAAAAATTCTAGACACCCCATATACCCTTTATACACTAAATAGCCTATACACCCTAAATAGCCTATACACCCTAAATAGCCTATACACCCTAATAAGCCTATACACCCTAAATACCTTAGAAACCCACAATATCCTAGACACCCCAACTACCTTAGAAAACCTAAAAATTCTAGACACCCTATATACCCTTTATACACTAAATAGCCTAGACTCCCAAAAAACATCAAATACTCTAAATATCTTAAATACCCCAACTATCTTAGAAACACTAAATAACCCAGACACGCCAAATGACTCAGAAACACTAAATATCTTAGACACCCCAAATCCCTCAGACACAATAAATACCTCAAACAGCCCAACTATTTCAGACACAATAAATACCCCAACCACCTCAACTACCTCAGACACACTAAATACACTAGAAATAAATATCTTAGAACTCTAAATACACGAGACACCCTAAATATACCAATATACCAGACACCCTAAATACTTCAGAAACCTTAAATACCCTAGTTACCCTAAATACCCTAGACACACCAAATACCTCAGACACACTAAATACCCTAGACGCCCTAAATCCTCTAGACACACTAAATAATTTAGATACCCCAAATATCTCAGACACACTAAGTTCCTTAAACAATCTAAATACTCTAGACACCCTAAATAACCTAGGCACCCCAAATACCCCAGATTCCCTTAATACACTAGACACCCCTAATACCTCAGACACCCTAAATACCCTAGACACCCTAAATATCCCAGACACCCTAAATACATAAATACACTATACACACAAACTACCTCAGACATACTAAATACCCTAGACACCCCAAAACACCTAGGTACCCTAAATACCGTAGATACCTTAAAAACTTAGAAATCATTAATATCTTAAACACCCAAAATAATTCAGACACACTAAATAACTTAGAAAACCTAATTACCCCAGACTCCCCAAGTACCCCTGAAACCCTGGGACAGGAACCGGTGTGTTGAGTGAGGAGGCAGCACAACAATGGTAACCAGATCTTATCGGGCCATATCGATTATATATAGATTGCCAGGGTGGCTGTAGTGTTCATTTAATATTAATAAAACAGGTGAGTCCTGAGTGTGTTTGGCATGTTAAATAAATGAACTAGCCATTTGGTGAAAAGATGGGTTTTGTACGCATCCAGGTAGATTCAATAGATCTTGAAGAACAGCATATCATCAAATGATCGGACGTGCTAGTTATGTGGAAGATTATCATTGAAGGAATAAAGTATCCACTAGCACTTAGGCTACGGCCACGCTTACGACCTGGTAGCAGTAGTGTATTACATTGTTTCTTATGAGTACACTTGGCGACCAGCGACAGTGACATATTTTAAAACGCTTTCGTAAGCGTTTTTAGTTGGTAGCGACAAATACGTTCTTCTTTATTTCTTATGGAAGTGGCCACACTTGCGTTCGTGTCGCAGCTTGTCGTGAGAACACTGGACACTTTTGTGTGGGTTTTCCTACGTCATCTTAGATTAAAATAACATTTTAGAAAACATTCTAAAATTAGGTTAAAATTAGGTTAACATGTCGACCGATAAGGTGCTAGGGACCACGCTATAACTCCTCCACTAAACATCACTAACTTTCTTACAAACCACCCAGTGTTTTCCGTCCGTCTGGAGTTTGACACTCGGTAGAGTACGGTACTAGAGCAATAACTATGTACTACTTTGGCTAATAACACATCTTCACGCCTTGGTGCCATGATAACTGGTCATAAAACGCGGTGACCAGGTCCAAGCTTGACCGGTAATAACAAAAAGCATTCCACGCAACCTGGTCGCTGTGTCCAGGTCGCAAGCGTGGCCGTAGTTTTATCGCTGCATTGTTTGCTATTAAAGTTTTCTCTCAGCTTTCGTTATTGGGGCTAAACACCTTTTATACTGCACGAGTCAACATCTTTGTCTATATTATAGACTCTCTTTATGATAATTAAAATGGATTTTAACATGCACACAAACAAATTAATAAAGATATTGGTGTATAAACCAAACAGGTAATAAGACGATGTGCTGAAAAAAATTTAGCAATATCAGAAAAAAGATTTTGTATTCATTTACATGAAGGTGTTGGTAAAAAAAAATTGTACGAATTTTCTCCGAAATTTAATCATCCAAAGACATAGTTTAGGAACGTACTATTTTCAGTTGTGAATTTTGAAATATTTAAATTTTGGATAGTAATTATTAAATAAACTATAGTTTTGAATATGATTCTCCACTTGTAAATTTATTTGAAAATATTTAATTCTGAAGCAATCTCCCAAATTTACTGAAGAGTTTTTATTTGCAAGATGTAATTTCTTCCTCGTCCAAATTTTCTGTATAGGGGAAATCATACATTTTTCTAAACCAGCATTCTAAATATTTTTTTCATTATCAATTTCCCATCAATTGGAATCCAGGAAAAATCTGAAACATTGACAAGAGACTTACTATCAAAGCTAAAATAGTAAGTGTTAAAGAACATAGTAATTATTTTAGGTCTGGTTTTGGAAAATTTGTCAAATTTATGGAAATTTCTAGGTTATCTGGATATTCAATTGTAGATTTTATATATTCGTCCAAGGAGGTAGTTTTGAATTTAGCGTTGTTTCCTGACTTGTAAATATTTTTTTTCGAGGGTAAGTCATTTGACCTTTCGGGCCACCAATTTATATTTTTGTCTTTGTAAATTGAATTATTGTTACTGGGAATTTCGGAGGTGGTCATTTTCTTTTTTTGATCTTATTTGATTGTTTTGTAGAATGTTCGTAAATAAGAATTCTTGTCTTTTTAATAATGTGGTGGTTCATAAGCTTAAAATTTAGATTGAAATAGGATTCAAAAAATCCTCGAACTTCATTATAACATCTGGATCTTATCTGAAATTCATCTGGGTGCCCCCCTGCGGGACGGGGTTTAGAATAGTCCCGCAGTAACCCCTGCTTGTCGTAAGAAGCGACTAAAAGGGGAGTCTTCTGTGCAGGACATACCTCGTGTGGGACAAACCTATCCTATATCTTTCCTTTCACATCATTTTCTTCTTCCTTCACTTTCCCCCTTTTTTTCACCCTTCCCCCTTCGCTTTATCTACCCTTACCTTTTTCTTCCTTTCCCCCACCGTTTATCCTGCACAGAGGCTTTTGGCCTTTCCGTTGATGACCTTGGCAACTAACCCGGCTCTTCTCTGTTTATTATTGGATACCACTGCCTTGAGCTCCCGAATGAAAGTGCGCTGGTTGTAATATCTTGGTAGAAGGGCCTTAGGGATGACAACCGGGTACCCTACCTTGAAAAAAGACCGGTTGCGTTCTTGAGGGTCCCGGACGTAAAATTAGCACTTTCCTGCATACACTTGCTGCGGTGACCTCTCTTCCGGCGATGCTCCATATGAAGGTTGTCATGTCTAGCGTCGTATGGAGCCTCTCGTCGGAAGAGTTAACAGGACCGTATGTGGTAGAACCAACTGGGATCAACCTGGGTCTACGATCCGAGTACTTTTGCAGGTTGTCCTCCCACTCATGATTGAGTCTCTTGTCACAGCTGACACCTTACTGTCCGATGGCACCGTACTGCCAAGTTCTGCTGGCATCTTACTGCCCGGCCCCTCACAGGGCCGTATTAATGATAAGAGGCGGAAACGGGTAAGGCCGTCCAGCCCTGTTTTGATGAAAAGCCAGGAAGTGGTGAGGCCTCAGCCCCGCTTCCTGGTGATGTCTCGAGTGGATGAAATTGAAGATCTGAAACGTGTCAGCCCATTTATCCTCGAAAGAGTGATAAATGGAGCAGCAAAATCTGACGTTTTAATAAGGAAACTGCGTGATGGCACCATTATGATTCAGACTATGACCGACATTCAATCCTCAAATATTATGGCGAACTCCGAAATACCGTTGAGTAATACGGCAAATATACAGGTGAAGGTGGAGCCCCACAGGTTCCTCAATGTTTGCAAGGGAGTGGTCACTTGCTATGACCTCGACTGCGTAAGCATTGAGGAGATCTGTGAGGAGCTTTCCCCCCAGAATGTAACCGAAGTGTACCGTATTGTCACAAAAAAGAATGGACAAGAAAAGAAGACGGATACGTATATCCTCACATTTGCGACTCCTACCCTTCCGAAGGAGGTCCGAGTAGGCTTCCTCGTGCTCAGGGTTCGGCCGTATGTCCCTAACCCTCGGCGCTGTTTTCAGTGCCAGTAATTTGGGCATACGAAGCTGCGATGCCGTGGTAAGCCAACCTGTGCGGATTGTGGACAGGAGGCTCACGAAACACCATGCGAGTCTCCTAAATACTGTGTCAACTGCAAGGGTCCGCATTCCGCCTGGTCTCGGGCCTGTCCAAAATGGTAGGTAGAGAAGAAAGTCCTGGAGATACAATCTGAAAAGAAGATCTCATATGCCCAGGCACGCAAGGAATACGTATCAAGTCAAGCTCCGGTATTTCAAACTTCATATAGCCGGATTGTCAGTCAAAATATAAACTGTCCCAACTGCCATTGCGCAGTTAATCTTGCTAAGGAGCCGACGCGACCAGTGCCATTGGTCTCTTCTCGAGACATTTATGTTGATTCCGCGCCAACTTCTGTGGCGCTTAAATTTTTAAAGGAGGCCAAACCGCCACAACGGTCGTCTCCCCCACCTATACCACCGAGGAGACCTCCTCGAGGAACTCCCCCGAGCCCACATCGGGGAACCCCCCGAGCCCACCTCGGGGAACCCCCCCGAGCCCACCTTGGGAAATGCCCCCGGTCCCGCCTCGGGGTACTAAAATAAGGGCGGCCGTTGTTGAGCCTCTCACACCCACCTCTGGGCTTCCGGAGGTGGGGACGAGTTGCGGAACAGGTGAGGCCGCTAAGGCGAGTCCCACTGGTGCCTTGAAGAAGGACCAGCGAGAGACCGCCGAAATTTTTTTAATAAAAAAAGCGTCGAAGACCATAAAGCCTTCGAACAAGAATCCGACTGCCCATTCTCTCCAAAATAAACCGAAGCCTCTCCTGAAGCGGGAGGTACAGGAGAGACTGGGAAAGGCAAGAGGGCCTAAAAAGGACCTCAACAAACTTTTATTATTAAAGGATAGTGAAATGGATTGCGAGGATAACTAAATTTCATACTAATAACTTATGTCTCTACTACAATGGAATTGTAGGGGTTTCTATTCTCGTGTAGAGGAAATTAAACTACTAATTTCTTCCTTGCATCCTCCCATCTTGTGTTTGCAGGAAACCCACTTCCGCCCAACTGACAACCCGATGCTTCGTGGGTACGATGTATATCGTACCGAAAAGCCACTCTTTGATCGGGCTAGCGGAGGTGTGGCTATATTCGCACGTAGCAACATATATCATACGTTTATAAATATTGTCTCTGATCTCCAAGTGATTGCTGTCAGAGCCTCCCTACCTATGGAAGTAACCGAATGCTGCATTTACCTCCCACCAGGTGAACGTGTTTCCAAAAGGACTCTAGAGGCCCTCTTTATACAACTTCCCGCCCCCTATATCATCTTGGGGGACTTTACCGCGCATAACCTTGTGTGGGGGTCTAATTTTACAGACACCCGCGGGAGGATGGTAGAGGATATTCTTGTCTCGGGAAACCTGGTGTTAATGAACAGCGGGACCCAGACACACATCTCCACCTTTAATGATGTATCCTCTGCCATCGACCTAGCCCTATGTAGCCCCGGGATTGCTGCTCACTTCCTTTGGGAGGTTCACTCGGACCTATGTGGCAGCGATCATTTTCCCATTCTTCTTTCTCAAATTCAAGATCCTCCCAGTACAGCACGGTTCCCCCAATGGGTTCTTAAACGTGCTAACTGAGATAAATTCCGCGAGCTCGCCGTATTCGACGAACCCCTTTCTCCTGACGTCGATGTTAAGGCTGGGCAATTTACTTCGACGGTCATAGCGGCGGCGAGGGCATCCATCCCTAAATCCTCGCCAAACCCGTGCCACCGTCCTGTTCCCTGGTGGAACGAGGAGTGCCGGCTGGCTATTTCTTACCGTTGGAGGGCCCTACGTCTCTTTAATCGACGTCCAACTTCGGAGAATCTGGAGTCATTCCGGATTCTACGTGCTAGAGCTCGCCGCATCATTCGAGAAAGCAGAAGAGAGTCTTGGAGACAGATTATTTCTACTCTTACTATTACCACTCCACAACCAAGGGCTTGGGACCATATTCGTAAATTACGTAGTAGCAAAAATACCATTAATAATATACCCGCACTCATGTCTAACGGTTCACTTGTCTCCTCCCCTATGGAGGTCGCCAATGTATTGGGCTCGATGTTCGCCGCTATTTCTAGCACTGCGAAGCTACTCTAACGAGTTTGCGGTGGATAAGAGGAGCATCGAGCGCCGTACTATTGAATTTGGTCCGAGTCGGGGGGAGGATTATAACTCCCCTTTCACGCAAGATGAACTGACCTATGCCCTCACCCAGGCGGGTAACACAGCTTCCGGTCCAGATGATATCCACTCTGAAATGTTGCGGCAGCTGCCCCCTAGCGGACACGCATATCTTCTGGACCTTTTCAATAGTGTCTGGGATTCTCATCAGTTCCCAACACTTTGGAGGCAAGCAATCGTTATCCCGTTATATAAAAGTGGCAAAGATAAATTAGAGCCAACTAGTTATCGACCGATAGCTTTAACTAGTTGTGTATGTAAAATACTGGAAAAAATAATTAATAAACGATTTATATGGTATTTAGAATCCCGCAATCTGCTATCTAATATTAAATGTGGTTTTCGCCGGAACCGATCTACAGTTGATCATCTTGTCCGTTTAGAGACGGCTGTTCGTGACGCTTTTCTCCATAAACAGCACCTTCTGGCTGTTTTCGTCGATCTGGAGAAAGCGTACGACACCACCTGGCGGTACGGCATTTTGAAAACACTTTTTAATTGGGGGTTTCGAGGAAACCTTCCTTCTTTTATATCTAATTTTATGTCTGATAGACACTTCCGGGTAAGGTTAAACAACACCTTATCCTATGATTTTATTCAAGAAAATGGGGTGCCTCAGGGTAGTATTTTAAGCACTACGTTATTCGCTATCGCGATAAATAGCATCGTGGACAACGTGCACGTACCTGTCCGTTCATGTCTTTTTGTGGATGACTACGCAATTTATTGCAGTTCATCAAGTCTCCACAGGGCTGAACGACAGATACAACTCGCTGTAAACAATCTATGGTTGTGGGCATCTCGTAATGGCTTTCGTTTCTCTGCGGCCAAGACGACTGTCGTCCACTTCCATAGATTACGTGGAATACAGCCAGCCCCCAATATTTTAATGAACAACGTTGTTTTACCTGTCTCAGAGACCGTAAGGTTTCTGGGACTTTTATTCGATTTTAAACTAACTTGGATCCCCCACATCAAAGACCTGAAAGCGAGGTGTATTAAAGCTTTGAATTTACTTAAAGTTGTGAGTGGTCGCTCTTGGGGTGCTGATAGGGAAACCTTGATGCGTCTCTATAGAGCCTTGGTGAGATCAAAACTTGATTACGGCAGTTTTGTATATGGTTCCGCTAGACCCTCGGCGTTAAAGATGCTCGATAGCGTCCACCATGCTGGCATTCGACTGGCTACTGGTGCTTTTCGTACCAGTCCAGTCGTCAGCATCTGTGCTGACGCCGGTGAGCCCCCTCTTTCTTACTGGCGGTCTTACCTCCTGGCATCTTACGTGTCGAAACTGCATTGCATGCCAAATAATGTCGCTTACCGCCCTGTATTTCATCCCCCTAACCGTGTCTTGTATGAAACTAAATGGCGTAGTACAAGGCCGGTTGGGATCCGGATGCTATCGGTTTTCGACACGTGTGGGATAGTGCTGCCGAAGGCTATCCCCATATCACCAGGTCGAGTTCCTCCCTGGAAAATACGCCCTCCGAAATGCCATTTTGATCTTGCCAAGTTCCCTAAAGCGACCACCCCAAACCTTGTATATGAGAGGACCTTTAATGAGCTCCTCTTCACTCGCTTTCACGGATTTGAGCGCATCTACACTGATGGCTCTAAATCTGGAGTCTCCGTGGGATGTGCTTTTGTTGTGGAAGGATCCAATTTTAAATTTGGTTTACCTAATGAAACCAGTGTTTTTACAGCTGAATTATATGCCATTTTTAAATCTTTGTGTTTTGTTTACCGAAGTAGTCACCGTTATGTCCTCATCTGCACGGATTCCATGAGTGCTATGTTGGCATTGTCCACTCTCTACTCGTGGAATCCTCTCGTGCAGATGATTCACGAACAAATTTTAAAAATTGATTCATTAAGCACCCGGCTCGCCTTTTGCTGGATTCCTGGTCACGCTGGTCTTCCAGGAATTGAACTGGCGGACCAGGCAGCCAAGGAGGCAGCACGTATGCCTCCGGAGGCGAGTTTGGGTGTCATGTTTTTAGATCTAAAGGGTTATGTTCGGCGTGGAGTCTTACGCACCCGGCACGAGCAGTGGGTCTCGACCCCTGCTCAGAACAAGCTGCGGTCCATCAGGGACGGTGTGTCGCGGTGGCCCTCTTCTATACGAAAGTCTAGAAGAGAGGAGGTCATCGTGACGAGACTCCGCGTCGGGCATACTTCATTGACCCATAGTTTTTTACTAAGAGGGGATCCACCTCCAGTGTGTGAGTTTTGTGATACTCCCCTTAGTGTGCATTACATTTTGGTGGAGTGTCGCAAACTAGCCCCTATCCGTCTGGCTCTTGATTTTAAAGGTGACTTACGTTTTTTATTACGCGATAGTGCGGATGGAGTTATTTGTTTACTCCGTTTTATACGCCAGGCGGATCTTTTTAATGCCATTTGAGTCACTTTTATAAAGTGGCTCTTTTGGATATTATCTCATATTGAGATCTTTTTAACGGTTTTATTACAATTTAACATGTTGTTTTGTCTTTTTAACGTATTATCATTTTAACATGTTTTGTCTTTTTAACGTGTTATATTTTAATATGTTTGTTTTGTCTTTTTATTGGAGTGATACACTTGTGGTTTTTTTTAAGCAGGTGTATCACTTAATTTATACCAAGAGTCCATTTGAGCACTCCTATGGAGTGTCTCAGATGGTGAATGTTTTATCTCTTTCCCCTATGGGGATTTTATTATGTTTTTAATATATTTCAAGGCCCTAATGACCTAGATGTGTCGATGGGCCTTTAAACCACAATAATAATAATAATATGTCGGATAGACACTTCCGGGTAAGGTTAAATAATACCTTATCCGAGGATTTTATTCAAGAAAATGGGGTGCCTCAGGGTAGTATTTTGAGCTGTACGTTGTTCGCTATCGCGATAAATAGTATTGTGGATAACGTGCGCTTACCTGTTCGTTCATGCCTTTTTGTGGATGACTACGCAATTTATTGCAGTTCGTCAAGTCTCCACAGGGCTGAACGACAGATACAACTGAGTGTTAACAATCTTTGGTCGTGGGCATCCCGTAATGGCTTTCGCTTCTCTGCAGCCAAAACGACGGTCGTCCACTTCCATAGATTACGTGGAATACAGCCAGCCCCAATATTTTAATGAACCACGCCGTTCTACCAGTTTCAGAAATCGTAAAGTTTCTGGGACTTTTATTTGATTTTAAATTAACTTGGATCCCCCACATCAAAGACCTGAAAGCGAGGTCTATCAAAGCATTGAATTTGCTCAAAGTAGTTAGCGGTCGGTCCTGGGGTGCAGATAGGGAAACCTTGATGCGTCTGTATAGGGCTTTGGTAAGATCTAAACTAGACTATGGCAGATTTGTTTATGGTTCAGCTAGACCTTCGGCGTTAAAGATGCTAGATAGTGTCCACCATGCTGGCATTAGACTGGCTACCGGTGCTTTTCGTACCAGTCCAGTCGATAGCATCTGTGCTGACGCCGGTGAGCCCCCTCTCCCTTACCGGCGGTCCTATCTTCTGGCATCTTACGCGTCTAAACTGCACTGCATGCCAGAGCATGTTGCCTACCGCCCTGTTTTTCATCCCCCTAACCGTGTCTTGTATGAAACCAAATGGCATAGTACAAGGCCGGTTGGGATCCGGATGCTATCGGTTTTCGACACGTGTGGGATAGTGCTGCCGAAGGCTATCCCCATATCACCAGGTCGAGTTCCTCCCTGGAAAATACGCCTCCGAAATGCCATTTTGATCTTGCCAAGTTCCCTAAAGCGACCACCCCAAACCTTGTATATGAGAGGACCTTTAATGAGCTCCTCTCCACTCGCTTTCACGGATTTGAGCGCATCTACACTGATGGCTCTAAATCTGTAGCCTCCGTTGGATGTGCTTTTGTTGTGGAAGGATCCAATTTTAAATTTGGTTTACCTAAAGAAACCTGTGTTTTTACGGCTGAATTGTATGCCATTTTTAAATCTTTGTGTTTTATATACCGAAATAGTCACCGTTCTGTTCTCATCTGCACGGATTCCATGAGTGCTCTGTTGGCATTGTCCACTCTCTACTCCTGGAATCCCCTCGTGCAGATGATACATGAGCAAATTTTAAAAATTGATTCATTAAGCACCCAGTTCGCCTTTTGCTGGATTCCTGGTCACGCTGGTCTTTCAGGAAATGAACTGGCGGACCAGGCAGCCAAGGAGGCAGTCAGCTTGCCTCCGGAGGCGAGTCTGGGTGTCATGTTTTTAGATCTTAAGGGTTATGTTCGGCGTGGAGTGTTACGCACCTGGCACGAGCAGTGGGTCTCGACCCCTGCTCAGAACATGCTGCGGTCCATTAGGGACGGTGTGTCACGATGGCCCTCTTCTATACGAAAGTCTAGGAGAGAGGAGGTCATCGTGACGAGACTCTGCGTCGGGCATACATTTCTAACCCACGGATTTTTACTCAGAGGGGATCCACCTCCAGTGTGTGAATTTTGCAATGCTCCCCTTAGTGTGCACCACATTTTGGTGGAGTGTCGCAGATATGCCCCTATTCGCCTGGCCCTTGATTTTAAAGGGGACCTTCGTTTTTTATTACGCGACAGCGCTGAAGGAGTTATTTGTTTACTCCATTTTATACGCCAGGCGAATCTTTTTAGTGCCATTTGAGTCTCTTTTATAAAGTGGCTCATCTGGATTTTTTCTCATATTGAGACCTTTTTAACATTTTAGTATACTTTAATGTGTTTGTCTTGTCGTTTTATCCATTTTAACAAACTTTAATAAAATAATTATTTTAACATGTTAGTTTTGTCTTTTTAACTAATATATTGTTTTAATATGTTTGTTTTGTTTTTTATTAGAGTAATACACCTCTGGTTTTTTTAAGCAGGTGCTCACTCAATTGTACTTTGAGCCCATTTGAGTACTCCTATGGAGTGCCTCAAGTGTTTTTTTTTCATATTGAGAACCATTCTTTTTATATTGTATTTTTATATTGTCTCTTCACCTTTTTATATAAACATGTGAATATTCTGTCTCTCTCCTATGGAGATTTTACTATGTTTCTATATAATGCTAAGGCCCTAATGACCTCAGTGTCTCGATGGGCCTCTAAACACTAATAATAATAATAATAATAACATATTGGTTGATTTTCTCTTGCTTTGAACCTGATGAATTGCCAAATCTCCCGGTGTATTGTCTTTAGAGCCCATTTTTACCCCGCATATTACAACATCGTAACATATCTTAGAATCCATCTTGTTTTAATAAATACCACATAAATTGACAGGGATAGAACCCGAGTACTTTGATTTGGCAAGATAAAACTCTACTAGTTGACTTAAAATAAAGTGTTATCAATTTTTTTTGTTAGTTATTATGTTAGTACTAATAAGGGTCGGTAGAGCACACATAAATCGATAACTTTTGATGACCAGTTATTAGAAATTGAGATTTCCAGGAAAGTACTGTTTCAGTTAATCATACTCATTTTCATAATAAATTATCAATATAATAAATGTGTGAGACTCCTATAGAAAATCTATATATTTATCATGGAGTACCTTGATTAGATGGCAGATTATCCAGGGTGATGATATCCCTTACTATCTTAAATTCCTTTTAGTCTCGTATGTGAAGCTCCCGTATTGTCGTGGATAATATTATTTTACATTATAGCATTTAATATTGGCGTTTATATTCCTTATAAATCTTATTTCCATTAAGCAAACTTTTCCTTTTTTAAAAAATCAAGCAATGATTAGTATTTGTTGCCAGGAAACATGATGTATTACAATATATTTTGAATAGGTTTCCTAGATATCACATTGTTGTATTTTTATATATAGTTTTAAAATCTTTATTTTTCATAAGTATAGTAAATGATTTATTTGAAACTATGCTGTGTGTAGCATAAAATTTTCATATTATCATCGATATTTATAAATTCATTGTGTGTCTCATCCAGCAGAACATTCTCCAAATCTTATTCAATATAAGCCCCCTTCTTCTTTTAATAATTCTAAAAATTGTAGATATCAAATTATCCCTTTTAACACAATATCAAAATAAATTGTCCTACTTACTTGACTAGTTTTTTTTATGTAGCTCTAGACAATTCAAAGACAAAACAAGGCAATATGATATAGACAGGAGGATGGGTTCTTCAAGGTCCTATGTATCGGTTTATATATGTCATTTGATCTAATTTTACAATTGGGGAACAACAGCTAGGCAGTGATCTAGAATAACTAACGTTATAATTAACGTAAAAGTACTATTGTACGACTACAACGACTACATAAAGGCAAAAATCGCCCACCGGTAAAAGTATATTTATCATTTCTCACCAGGGCTACATATGGAAATGTCTACGTAGTAGCCCTGGTGGTGTATTATTATTTATTCCCACCGACACCGGCGACTCGCACGACCGGGGTCTCCTAACCTCGTTTTCTCTTTTTTGATTATATACAATTGGTTATTTATTCCATGGTTTCTTTTCCATTCCTATACATTTTCACCGTGATATGTTTTAAGGTCCCTGTTGACCACAAATGGGCGATACGGTAGGTTTTTCTATTATTTTCCTGCCTCTAAATATATTGTAATCCTATTATCAGCCCATCATGGCTCTACACGTAATATTGTTCAGTGCTATAAATGATAAATGTCGACCAACGATTAAGAGCCCCTCTGAGGCGGGTATTTCATATGTGTATCCGCAAAGTTAAATGTTTTACATGTATATATCTGTTTAGTTTTACAACCAAAATAAATCCATAAAAACAAACAAACATTCCATATTAATAACCATCCTTGCTATTTAATATTACTACTATAATGGCGTAGGCAGGAATAACTGTAAAATTCCCAAAACAATCTTATTTGATGTACAAGAAAATGACTTATACGATTTTACGATCGCTTTGATTAATTTACAATTTTAACAAAATAAATATCCACACCAGTGTTGTTAAACAAAAGAAAAAGCAGTATTATTTAATCCAATTTATTTAGGTTTATGGTACTTCAACTAACAAAAGTATATAGGAATAGGGATCATTTCAGTGTGTGCGCGCAATTGACCAGTTTTTACTAATTTTTACCACGGTATTTGTGTTTGTTTGGCATATTTAGGCAGGGGGGTGTAGATGGCATTTCGATCAAATGTAGTAGAAAGTTTATTATAGTTTTGTTTTTCCTCTTCTCCTTTTTCTTAAGCCACATCATGGTTTAAATGTGCCATAGTAAACAGGGGTGGATCCAGGATGTTCTCGGGTGTTTGGAGGGGTGCCGGCGCTCTCACGGAACCGTGTCGGGGGAGGCTACCCCTCGAAAATCTCTAAAGTAAAACTCCTTTAAAATTTGAGAGTAAATTATAAATTAATTAGTAAATTTGAAGAAAGAAAAAGTTAATCGTTTAGTCATGTTTTTGGTTAATTTTTGTTTATTAAGCTAAATTATGTGTTAAAAATGCAAATCAATTAATGACAGTGATTGACACGCGAAACAACTGGCTACTGAGAGATTACATGACACTACAACTAGTAGTGATTTATTATAATATAGTACGTATTGGTTTTATTTTCAATTTTCATTGTTAATACCAATTAAAACATGTTGAGGAGTTAATAGAGAGTGCACCTCCCCACCCCCCTTTGTGTCAGCCCCTGATTGCAAATTGAAATAAATTATTTGGGTTATTGTATTCCGAATGATTAATTTTTGAATATCTGCCATATTTTATTATTAAATTAAGCAATCCCGCCACGGTCGATGGACACGTTCGATAGTATCAATAGTACTGACTAACGATATTTTACCAACTCTATGAGATAGCAACGTTGATTACAAAACGTTAGCAATATGCTGGTGGCCCGGAGTCTATGCTTTTTCCTCACTGAAAAAAAAAATCAACAAGGTATATTTCGAGTTTCGAACAATCTCTTGAATCAAGAGATTATGAAAACAATAGATAAATGAACATATACTGTCATTCACATTCCTGACTGGGCTAATCGGGTTTACGAGTTATTTGCTATAGCACAGAAGTATGTCAACCTTTATTTGCTTACACAAAGATATATTAAAATGTAAGTCTGGTGAGTGGGGTGCATTGAATTTAGCCCCCTTACCCTAACTTATAGTCACATTAAGTGCTGCCAAAACATCTCAGGTAGAAAATTTGTTTCTTCAAGTCAACGTGTTGAAATAAAGTGTTTGATTTCAATCAGTTTTGATGTTAAAATTACATCTTTATTCAATTTCAGTTTTTTTAGGTTATCTAAAGGCAAAATGTTTGAGATGTCTCGGGGTTAAGAATAATCATGAAGACTCAATGAAGCCAAATGTTCACTACAACAAAGTCCACTTAAACTATATTAGACTGTTCTTGGGTTAGTCAACGTTGAAATGGATGTCTTTAAATTTGGTGGTTTTGACAACACATGATTATGGAGTTTTAGATCAAGTGTACACGCATTAGCGTGTAGGAAAAGAGGTGAACTATTTAGACAAAAGATAAATAATTTGAGAAGACCTCATCGGAATTTGAGAAAGAATGAATGAATTTTAAATGAATTGGATAATCTGGTGGGCCAACTTGATGTACGTGTTATAAATCTATATTCATGTTTATCTGAATTCAAACCTAAAAGCGCTAGGATTAGTTTTTTATTGCATACAAATAATTCTTGTTTAGTTTCCATTTGTAAAGCATGTCTTTGACTTAGTCATATTTATTAAGTCCTAGTTTTCATTGATATGTTTGAGTGTTTTACTTTAAAAACTAGATTTTATGCTGGTTTACGGCAGGTTGATTATAATATTAACCAACATAACGAAACTTAGCCTTAAATTGATAAGCACATTTAAGGTTGAGGTTTGTTTGTTGAAATAAAAATTATATTAGTTATTACGTTTGAATGGATAAAGTAAAAGTGAATTAAATAAATCATATTAAAGAAATAAAAAATGAAAAAATAAGTATAAACTGTAAAGCTGGCTACGCTAGTTTCTGTCCTGTGCTCGATATTATAATTGTGCAATGTTTCCTCTTTCTAACTCATCAAGGGTCTTCGGATGGTTAACGAAAGACACTCACAAACATTAGGAAATTACATTTAAAGATGATAGATTTTAGATGTTTTGTGTTAAGTAGAAAGTTCTATGTGATAATGTTTCAGTCATCAAAGTCCAGGCTCATTAGGTTTTGGATAGTTGAACAGTTGCTAGAAGTATGATCAGTTGTATTTTCGAAGAAACAAAAAATATATTTGTTTAAAGATAAAAACATATTTCACAACAAACATTATTATAATGGTTAAAATAGTGCATGTAGTTAATTTGTATAAAATCTTTAAATAAAATAAGTTTGTTTCATTTCTTTAGTTAATTATTTTTAAGGTTTGCATATTTTCATATAATCCGATTTCAGACTAAATTTTGACAAAGCTTTTTAAAGTTTCCATTATAATAATTGTAGCACATGTTTCCCATTTTGGCCCACCTCATTCTCCAAATAAGTTCAAATATTATGCAATTTATTGTGTTCCATTTTTGCAGTACTAACCTTTACGCTTCGCAGCAATGGACGCACAAACTATTTTTACCTTAGTACGCGGGAGAAATAAATGCGCCCCGCCTTACTAGGCCCACTGTAGTGGACTGCAGACATAAAAATTCGTTGTAACAAGTGTAATTTTATGGCACAAAAGCTAATCTTCTGCCAAATATTCACACAAACAGAAAACTAACGAATGGTGTGATCAAAACTAAGTTAGGATGATTGCAGTGGTGTTATGCTAAGAAATAAAAGAGGGGCTGGAACTAACCATGTGACACGAACGATTTTTAATACATGTGTAGGCCTATATAATAGGATAATTTTTACTTATTCAAATTCCAAATATGATGCAAACAACTACAAAATGTAAAAGTGTGTACACAATTAGAAAATGGAAAAGGGGTAATCATCTACTATATGCCTATTGTATCAGACGTCTGTACTAGAACTGGAATATGTGGTCGTAAATTCCAATGCAATACACCGGCTAATCTTATTTTAAAATATGGAATGAATAGTTGAAGGAGCCAAGGGCTGCTCTAATCAATAAGAAACTGATAACCATTAAACTACTAGAAAAATTGTTATAATTTCATTAATTTAATAGCACAAACGTTGAATTTTGGGCACATTTAAGCACACAGGTATCACTAATGACTGTATGTATTTTAATTAATTTGGAGAAAGTGGTGGCCCAATTTGATGTAGGTGGTATTTCTCCAATATATACTGTACTTAAGAACAAAGAATGCACATGTGGTATCAGTGCGATTTTGTTGCCTGTCCTGCTCCTCTCCCGTGACTGTTTCCTCTGGTCCATCCCTCCTGCTTATATATCTCGCACATGGGCGGAATAAGGAGGATGGTTCCAGGTGGAACAGCCATGGGCGAGAGGAACAGGACAAGCGGCTGTTGCCTTTATTGAACTAGATTACAAGCATTATATTACAGGTTTATACATATAAAAGAGTGAACAGTTCAGTCATTACATTATCTATATTGGTGATTCCGTGTCCCTGTTCCACTTCTCTGTGAAGTTCGTCCCAGGTAATCCAAGAGGGTACGTCCGCGGGGTTGAGTTCGGATGCGATCCAGAAGGTATCCCAAAGGGTGTCCCTCAGAAGATTAGAGATGTGGAGATGTAGGTTGCGCAGGGCTGGGTTGTTGAATGAGAGACTCTTTCCGGTGTATATTGCGTAGAACGTGGCTGCGTTGTCCATACCCAACCGTATTGCCTCTGGCCGCCGTTCCTCCCTTTCCCACTTCATGGTGATGAGTCCTGCGGCGATCTCTGCTTCGTTGATCTCTAGTGGCTGGGTGAATCCCTGGATGATGGCTGCGTTAGCTTGAGGGTTTATCCCTGCTAGTGTCCACGGCTTGCATCTGCGAACACGGTGGTGGGGTTGGCCGTTGGTCGCAGGCCCCATCTTGCTTTAGTCCAACGGGGAAGAGAGAGGAGCCTAAGTGCCACGCCCGGGCATCTCCTATACACTCTCGAAACGGCGTATCCGGGCCATTTGAGGTTGTGACCTATCCATGCGATAAAGCCGCCGATTTGGTGTACATCGATGTCGTGAGCTCGGGGTAGTTGTTTTAGGTACCGTATGGCTTTTCGTTGAGTTGCTTCTGTAGCTGTTATCGTGTTCGTTTCGGTATCCAGGTGCAACCCAAGGTATATCAGTTGCCGCGACGCCGTGGTGGACTTTCGTTCGTTGAGAGTGAAACCCATGGATTTCAACAGTTCGGGGGCGTGCTGTAAAGCGTCTGGATCTTCCCGTGGAAAAGCAGATCGCCCAGGTATACCACACCTGTTACAGTTGGTAATACTTCTTCGATCGCGGTCACCACCTGAGTCATTACCCGTTGCAGGATGCTCGGTGCTAGCGGGTGTCCCATGGGTAGACGGGTTGTTGCCAACTTCTTGCCGAGGTGATAGACCCCTATGGTCCAATCTGCTTCTATGCTGAGGGGAATGTGGTAAAATCCATTAGTGAGATCTACCTTCCATAGCCATTCTCCTGGTTTAATGGTCTCAAGCGCCTTTCCTGCTGTCAAGAGGGAGAATCTGGGTGTTTCGGTGTATGCTGTCCAGCTGGATCTGTCCTGTATGACTCTTACCGAGAGGTTTGACTTTGATATCGCGAACAGCGGGAAGGCGTGTCGTACCAGTGGGTCTTCCTTCAGCCATCCTTTTTGAGTCCAGTCCTCAACGATACTTCATAACATGGGAGTGTCTTTGGTCCGGACGAACGTTGGTGGGGCGTCGGGAGGTTTGGGTAGATCAACGCCTCCCCGGAGGATGGAGAACAGTTCTCGATTGTTCCAGATGATGGGCTTCAATACTGTGGTGTCGACTAGTTGGTATTTACAGTCGGCGAGTCGGATAGGCTGGTCCTCCTCGTCGTCCAGTAGGTTAGTAAACCTGGGCCCCATGGTGATCAGGATGGAGCCTTCCCCATCATCCAGGGAGATATCGTCGTCGTTTATGCAGTCTTCTGGTGCTGAGTCCCTGGGCCCTTGCATCCTTTTAGCTGGTTCGATGGCTGGGCAGACTTGAGGTGATTCATCTTCTTCAATGTCGATCCACAATTCGTGTATTAGCTGTTCCAGAGTTGCACAGGTTTGCGAGACTATTGGTGATGTCGATGCTTGTGCTATCCATTGAAGCAGTTCCTCCTCTGATGGTAGTGGCAAACCCCATGGGTCTTCGGTTGGTTCCTGGCTCGTTGCAGCGCTGTTGTCTATGCGAACGGCCCTGTCAGTCTCCGGTTCCCAAACATCTAACTGTCTGGGTGGAATCTCGTAGATCTCAGCATCCTCAAGGAACACAAGATCTTCCACGGTAATATCAACTTCTTCCGGTTGATGATATCCCCAACCTGGGTATTCCTCTGGTGGGATGAGGCCTGCTTCTTTATATGCGCGGTTGACGTTTTCTTATGTAGAAGAGGACCGTTTTGACCTTGCCATGGTACAATTGTTCCTCTAGGTAGTAAATTGTTGTTGTTGCCTGTCCTGCTCCTCTCCCGCGACTGTTTTCGGATACTGATGAATCAATGCGATTCAAATGAATCTCGAGAAATATTGGACAAATACTGCATTTATTGGTGAATAGGAATACAAGCGTCAGTTCCTTCGGCTGCCCATTCACCATAATTGACTTAAATGATTTTTTTGGGTGGAGGGGGGGGGGAGTATTAAATACAAAGTCTATCAATATGTACATGCCACGTTAGAAAATATGAAAGAACATAACTCCCCTAACCGCAGAAATTAAAGATAACTAATACATTTTTAAATACCTCTTAAAATTATTTTGAGATCTTTTTTATCGTAAATCAAGGTAGTACAGCATTTGTTAATTATTTTATTTTAGTTTTTAGTGTGTAGTCAAAGTAAAAACCACAAAAATGTGCTAAATTTATACAAGTATATTTGGCCAATGAATAGGGGTCAAAGAAAAATGTAAAACATAATATTAAAAAAAAAATTCAAACAGAGTAATAATTTAAAAAAAATTATCTGTAAAAATGGCCAACAACAATTCTTAAATATGTAAAGAAATTTCACATAAATGAGGTTTTTTAAGATTTTTTAAATCTTTTCAGGATTGTTTGTCTCTGAAATAAATTGTATTATATCATTGGCTCCATTCTGTGGTGATGGCCACTAAGGAGATATACCTCTCTCTTCTCAATGTGTTGACTAACCATCTCTAGTATTTTTGTCTGTTGGAATCCCAGTCAGGTCAAAATTATTTTGTCTTATCTGTGTGAATTTTTTTTGGTAGTAATAGTGCTTCTGAAATTTCTATCGCTACGCTCCACACCAAGACTGTGACATCATTATTAACGTCATATTTTGCGCTTTCTTTGACCATTCCATGTGAGAAATTCCTTTTCAAAGTCAATACTACTTTGATTTAAATATCTACTGAAAATGGAAGAAACTTGTTTGTTTGGTTAACATGGAAACAGTTTTAATGGGTAGAAATCAACATATGATGGACGCTTTGGTTTTCAGAATAGTAAAACAAGTTTGGTCCGATATATTATTTCAATTTTATCTTATTTTTCTTCGTAGTTTCTACTGGGAGACATTATATTTTAATGTTTGACTACTTGGCAAAAAAGCGAATATATATTTAACCTACAATAACTACCAAAAGTGAGAGATATTCATCTTTAAATACTTAGATGTGATGACAGCAGATTTGTTGAGACTTTTTATCAAGAAAAAGAAAAAAGGAAGACATATATATATATGTATATATATATATATATATATATATACATATATATATGTCTTCCTTTTTTCTTTTTCTTGATAAAAAGTCTCAACAAATCTGCTGTCATCACATCTAAGTATTTAAAGATGAATATCTCTCACTTTTGGTAGTTATTGTAGGTTAAATATATATTCGCTTTTATATATATATATATATATATAAGAACTTTCTATTTACTAGCACCTAAATCAGGACTACAATTACACCTTCATTCTCTGTTTTACTAAGACATTTTGTTCGGTATTTAAATAAGTTCGTAAGAGGACAGACACATCTTAATTCAATTAACCTTTTAACCACTAATTATTAATAGCGATAAGATCTCTTAACACTCAAGTCATAGAGTTAAGATCAGTACTTACGTTATTGTTCTAATTTAATGGTCAAATCTAATGCACAGAATCTCATATAAAATCATATATAACTTACCTTTGGAATATCATATTGTAGTATTTGAATTAGAATTTATCTGGCGTCAAATATGTAGGGCATAATTTTTTCTGCGTCAGTAAATTAAAATATGTGCACACTAATGAAGTTATAATTTGTGCCTTCTACCAACACAATATATTACATTGCTATATGTTTTTTGGTACCATACCCAAATTGTTATGATCTAGCTCTTCATAACCAAGACTTTGTTTGGTGTGATTGATCAAATTAATGATCTCGTGAACAAACCGTAAAATATGAGACGCATAATATAATGATGTGAAATGGCCTTAAGTGCGATGTCAAATAAATAGCATATTAAAAAAATTTCTTTGTCATTTTAACATTTTCATAAACACCTCAGAGAGAAGTTAATGTGATTGTCAAAATTCTAACCAGAGATTTTGATAAATGTCACCGTATCTTGACAACCTGAAACCAAAATTGTTGTTTTTAGGCCAAAAATTACAATTTCAGGATATTATATTCGTTTAATATTAACATAATGTTAAGTGATAGCGACCACTACTTTGGATTTTACAATGTTCGATTAGAGCTAGCTAGTCTTTAAGTTAACGCGTGTGTTAGAGAAATTAATATAACATCAAAATAAAAATCATTTTATGATGATCATTTCGTACACTGATACTACCTATTTATTTCAATTAAGAAAAAAACCTTTATAGAAAGTGAAAATATGTCTGCACTATAAACCTCGTCATAGTTCTCTCATTAAAAAACTGTTTTTTTAAAGCAAACTACATAGAATATGGGAATCTTAATAATATCTTCATGTCTTTTAAGTTTTTTATAAAGAGTTCTGGAAAAAGCTACTGTGATTGTCCTAGTAGTTTATTAGAAATTGTAAGCTATGTTTTATATTTGCGAGTATTTGATTGCGATAAACATGATGCTGCCAGGATTTACCCTGAAATAACTTAAAGCTGTGACTAACTTGCGAACCCGTGTCGTGAATTCAAATATTGTCTATCTTTTTCTTTGCACGGTGCCTTTATCAAAAGAAAATAACATAAGACTTTTGACTAACATGTTTCTGCAGTTTCCCCAAATCCCTGATATCCCGTAGTTTTATCAAGAGGAGAAGGTGGAAATATGGGCTAGTGATTTGTTTAAAAATGGAAATATAAACTATTTCCACTATTAAGCTACGACATTGTTTCTGTGCGTAGGTAGGTAAACATGCTTAATTTAAGTCAGTAAACAAATTATTTAAAATAAATAATGTTTCAATTAATAGGTTTTTAATAAAAGCGGTAAAATCCAATTTTTTTAGAATTAAGGATGTGTTTGAATTAAAAAGTTTGATTCATTGAGTCATAAACAGGAGATAATACAAGGCTATATTTTACACGTTTTAAAAAATAGATCCAGATAAAATTTTAAGATAAGAAGCTCTAACTAATTTGAGATATTATAAACAAGATGCTAGAGTAAATAGTCTCTCAAATATTTTACTACGTATTTTGTTACTACATATTTGTATAACTAATTGTCTTCTCTGCTTCAACTTTACATTTCATGAAGTCTGCATTAGTTAAATGTTTGTGTTAAATGGAAATAACTCTTTTGCCTTAAAATAATTGACTCCAAGTTCGCCAGTTTAGACATTAAAAAACTTTTAGTAATAGGTCCATTACGTCGTAAGGAGTGATTACTTTACTATTGTGAAGAAGCTACATCCTTACTTCCTCGCTGTGAAAAGCCTTTAGAGGGCCCATGACTGTCTAGTCACGGGACTGAAACTGATGGGTTGAGTGAGGAGGCATGAAAATGGTAACGTAATTGGCTCAGGCCATAGGATTCTATCTAGATTACAAGTGTGATTGTAGTTTCCATACAATATAATAAAACTGGTGATTCCTAAGTGTGTTTGGCATGTTTAACAAAATGGGCTAACCACTTATTGAAACGATTAATTATTACCCATCCAGATGGATCCAATCAAACTTGGAGAACAGCATCCCATCAGTTGATCGTGAGTGTTGGTTCAGTGTAAGATTATTATTAGAGGAACGAGGTATCCACTGACATTTATCGCTGCAATGATTGCTATTGTATCTCCTCTCTCAGCTGACGTCATTGCGGCTACATCTCTCTTATCCTGCATGACTCAGCAGCTTCGTTTACATTATAGAATCTCGCTAAGATACAAAGAAAAGTGTTTTAACATACACACAAAATAATTAATAGGGATATCGTTGTATGAACACAACGGGTAATAAAACGTGGTGCTATTTTTTTTTATCAATATGAAAACAGCTATTGTAGTCGAAGCCACAATTCTAAATATTTTTCTTTTGGTATTAATTCTACATAACTTGCAATCTTGCAAATGTCAGAAACATCGCCAAGAAATTTATTATCGCTACAAAAATGGTAAGGGTTAACAAAATTTGTTATTAATTTAGGACTGGTTTCCGAAAATTGTTCAAAAGTTATAGAAATTTCTAGGTGATTTGTATATTTAACTGACAATTTTAAATTTTGGTCCAAGGGGATAGTTTTGAATTTAGAATAGTTGTCTGAATTGTTAATATTTTTTTTAGGAAGAGGGTAAATCACTCAACCCGACGAGACACTGCCTTATATGTTTTTATTTTTGGAAATTGGATTATTGTTTATGGTAATTTCGGAGGGGGTCATTTTCTTTTTCTTGCTCTTATTTGATTGTATGGTAGAATTTTCGTAATTTAAATTTTGATCTTTTCTGAAATGTGAGGTTTCAAAAACTTAAGATTTATATTAGATGTAATTCCGAAATGTCCTCAAACCTCATTATAATATCTGGATCTTCTTGTAAATTCCTATTTTTTATTTTCTCTTGATTTGAAGTGCCTGAACTATCAACTCTTCCAGCGGATTGCCTTGCCTTTCACGCCCATTTTCTCCATGCATCACACATCATCAAAGCTTATCTTAGAATACATCTCAATTTAATAAATACCACATTAACTGACGGATTAAAACACGAGTACATTTATTTGGCAAAATAAGTCTCTACTAGGTATCTTAAAATAAAGTGGTATCAATTATTTGGTTGATTATTAAGTTAAAGCTAATAATAACTGGTAGATTACACATAAATCTATCACTATTCATATAAAACAAACACTCTAAACCTGTAATTCTTGTAGTTGTAATGATGACTGTGTATTAGCAATTTAGACTTCCAGGAAAGTACTGTTTAGGTTAACCTTTATCGACTCATTATAAAATATCAATATAATAAATATGTACCTATGTGATATATTCCTACAGAAAGTACGTGTATTTAACATGGAATATCTTGAATAGATGTCAGAGTATCTTGGGTGATTATATACCTTATTGTCTTTTTATTCTCGTATGTGAGGCTCTCAAAATGTCGTGGATAATATTATATTACAGTACCTTGTTTAATATTTGTGTTTATATTCTTTATAAATCTTAGATTCATTAATCACACACTTTCATTTTTTAAATCAAGCAATGATGAGTATTTGTTGCCAGGAAACATGATGGATTTATATATATTATAATAGTGGTTTCCTAGATACATATTATTATTGTGTTTTATTTTATTTAGTGCAAATATTTATTTTTCATACGTATAGTAAATAAATTAAATCAAACTATGTTTGTAAGTAAAAGAATATTTTTATATTATATACATCAGTATTTATAACTTCATGTTGTTGTCCCTTCACCAGCCAGTAAAACAGAATCAAAAATTTATAAAATAAGAGCACTTTTTCTTTTAAAAATCTAAAAATTGTACATATCAAATTTGTCCTTTGAAAACAAAATCCAAATAAATTGTTTTTCTGACTCAAACCGTTCTTTTTTTAAAGCACTGGACAATTTAAAGACAGAAAGAAGACAATATGATTTAGACCGGAGGATGGGTTCTTCAAGGTCCTTTAAGTATTATTTGTATGTATTGGTTGATATAATTCATTTACAAACAAAATGTGTTATTGTACAACAACAGCTATGCAGTGATATAGAATAGCTAATATTTTAATCAACGTAAAATTAGTATTTTTATTTGCTAATATTATTATTATTATTAGCACCGCGTCTTACTACCCGTTCGGGTTATACGCACTTACTCTAATGTGTAATGGTAGGGTGATTGTGAGATGAAATGAAGGACCTACAGTTTAACGTGGAATCCGAACCACGGTGGCGGCCTGGCATTCCCCACATTCACAAGATGTCTTGTCAGAGGTGAAGGAAGGGTTTGGCAATCAGATAAATCTTTGCCGGGACCGAGGATTGAACCCCGGCCGCCAGCACAGAAGTCTGACACCTTACCCCTAGACCACCAGGTCACATTTGCTAATAAATTTGACTAATATTATTAGTTGGTATTGAGCACATTTAACCCCTAGGTCACTGAGGGGAGGTGTGGTCATTATTTTCTATCTTCGATATCAGGAATATTTCAGAAACTGCAAGATCTGTGTAACCTTTAAAATTATTCTTATATACACAAATATATAACATTGTAATAGTACATTTTGACCTAGAGATTAAGATGAATCTTTTCGTTTTATATGCTTTCGATACAAAAAATAGGGATTTTTCGATTCTGTCTGACTTGTATGTGTCTTGGTGTAAAGCCGAAACCTTTTTACCGAGAGTTGAAACCTGGTATCTAGGGTAGTTAACCGTTTATCCATAGGAGTGTTTGGAATGAACAATTCAACCCTAAAGTTAAGGGTAGTTTAGAAGAGGTTTTTTTTAGTTCAGATATAAAGATTTTGATTAAAATCTGTATCCAGACACTTTTTAATATTACAAAACAAATGACGTGACTTATTTTCTCGATAAAATGACTTTAAGGGATGTTAACATAAAAGGATATCAACAATGTTGTTAATATCTACGAAACTATTTGCGTTATGATATTATTTATCATTAAATAAATGTAGGACTATTAATATAAAATAATTTTAAATGAAATATATTTTATAAACCAATAATTTTCAAATTGATGGTAAAAATATATAGTTTTAAACAAAGGTCTGTGAATGAAGAGATGGTTTCTTTGTTAGAATGTGATGCTATTTAACTATTATGTTTCTGCAACAATGTATATTATTTCGTTTCTATGGTCTAACGAGCTTTCAGTAAATTTTCACATTTTTAGCTAAAAGAGCGAGACATTCTTATTTGGGCAACGTATATTTATTTTTGCACTAAATTGACAGAAAATATTAATTTTAACCTAAAACTTCGTGATTTGCTTGAACCTTAAACTTCATTATTTGCTACTATAACTTATAACTTCTGACCATTTCAAAAATATTCTTATGCTATTTTTTTCTGTGAAATTGATTGCTATTAGCGATTATGACTTACAAACCAATGAGGAAGCGTTAGCGACTGAATGATGTGCGTGAATTAGCTGGGTATCTTTCCTACCAAACCCCTTGGGTCACACTAGTAAATGTATTGTATTATTTAAACAAGTGCATAATTTAAAAAAAAGAAGAATTGGTGATTATTTGCTCTTAAACCACTATTGTTCAAGAGTTGTGTGTGGGTTAACATATTTTCTCCTGCTTATTCCATTACTAAGATAATGCAAGGAGTGTTAGGTGAAGAACTTTCGTTCATCAACATGTTAATACAAGTTGATCACAATTAAATGTTTGTAATCGATGAAAGACAAAAGTTTGAAATTTATGAGAAGTTCAAAAGTTACCAAATTACATTGTTTTGAATAATATATTTGTTAAGTAGGCCTTCTGTTCTTTGTATGCCATCATTGTTTTATTTTATCTACTTTTGTAGTAGATAACGTCTCTATTCTAAATTAATTAATGTTTAGATTTATCTCCAAATTTGTGTTACGAGTGACCAGTAACAGATATTATTACATTTATGGTTTTAACTGTACTGAATTTAGAAATGAGGTTTGAGCGACCTTGTTAAGCAATAGCTTTTTATAAATAAAAAAGAGAGTTAAGGTGATTAGCCCTTTTCAATTGGCGTGTCAATGCAGAGCCATGTGAATAAACGGATCTCTTCAAGACTGTTTACATGTTCGCAAATTTCTTTTCGGAGATGTTTTGATCATGATAAGAAGGATGTTTTAATTTATATTGATGTTGTACTTTTTATATATACACTCCCTCTATAATCGTAACAGTGATCAAATATCAATAATATTGACATTATTCAAATGAAAGCTTACGGCTTTATTACAAAAAAGACAACACCGTATAAACATCGATACATTATCTTAGAATAGATGTTGAAAATATTACCATAAAATTTCACTTCTTCTTGAGAAAACTGATATTTACAAACGTATTATATTTCCGCAAGATCTGTCCGGTAGCTAGCACCATCTACTGTTTCCGTGATCCATCTGTCTTTGTTGTTACGGAAGGCTACTTTGGTTGGTTGTGGAGACATGCCACGTTTAACACCCGTGCACACATCATCCTACAAAATAGATTTTAGACTTGTACTCAAAAGGGCAGGCCTAAAGTTTTCTGCTCTTTGGTTATTAATTAAACTCATAAAAATTATCAGAGAGTTAAAGACAGTGTTTTTAAAGGAGTGAAAACTATTTTTAGGCCCCTCCCCTTCCGATCCCATACATCTTACCCAATCAGTAATTCTGTAAGAAAGTTATATCCTCACGAGCTTTCAGTGATTCTCTGTTGAAGTTTGACATGAAAGATATCAAACAATAAAGACGCGATGCAGCATAAGGCCTTCATTTAATTTGATTGACAATTAATTAAAAGTTGAGATTAAAATCTATGTTTTATATTTGGAGTTAGATGAGGGAAAGTGTTTTTTTTTTACATAAGTTGAATGATTAGTAGTGGCACCAATATTATAAGTGCAAGATTCAAGAATATTAATTTTCACAAGATAAGTGGGACTTTTTGATGAAACGCGTGGCAAGGTATGGGCTAGACGTTACTTATAAGATAATTTTGGAACACATAATAGGTTGAAACAAGCATATGCCTTATCCTGATTACTTTTTAATCTAGATTTATATTATGGTTCTATGGTAATGCAATAGTGTAAGAAAGAGTTGACATTAAACGGTATCAGACAGATACTAGTTTAGAGATTAATGCTAATCATATATATAATTTAATAGCGTTAATGAGTTTAAATATTACATATTATGTATTTGATACAAAGTCTTCAGTTATATTCTATATTTGTATTTATATTCATATTAACTTTAGTAAGGAGAAATTGATTGAGAATATTATGTAAGGAACGAGCTTGTGAGAATATTAGCTCACTACATATAATAATTGAGAAAGAGATAATTACAGTAATCCTATTAAAACAAAATAGGCCTTATTCAAATATTAGATTAGAATTTGTAATATAATGATTAGATGAACATTTAGTTAATATGTAATATGTTAAAATTATTGCACATAAGCTATGTGAAATTACAGTTCTGAGTAAAAATAAGAAAGTAAATTGATAAGTTAAATTTAAGCCTATTTAGGATCATTTAGTTTCTAATCAAAAAACAGTAGTCCTAAAATACAATTAAATATCAGAATGTATTAAATATAATATAGATAGATATTTTTTGATAAAATGAAATTAGGTTAATAAGTGCTCATCATAAACCGTTCCTTAGCTGTGTTCGTTAATTTTTCTCCTTAATATTTCTTCGTTGGATTGAAGTTTATTGACATGTTTCGGCTATTCAGCCATCATCAGGTCTGAGACAAACCAATGCAAACAGATATTATTAGAATGTAAATAATGTGAAAATAAATTGAGTGAGAATATAAGGAAATTTGTAGAAAGGTTAATATGTAAGAACGAGATAGTATTATTATTTGATAGGAAATTCGAAAAATAGTTGAATTATAATCAGAATTAAACGATCAAGCTTACCTCTTAAATCTAAATTGGAGTTGAGATGTTCTCCCCTATGTTATCCGGTAATTATATGTATAAATTATTAAATTGTAAACATTTAATAATTAGATTCAGAACATTCTGTTGTCAACATATATATATTCTATATAAGTGAGTCTCAAACTTGTATGTGCACGTAACTGCTGGGAATATTTATTTAATCGGGATACTACTTGTATAACAAAGGGTATATAATAAAACATCTATATTTATTTGTGTCGATTTACAGTTTACTTTACACAACTACATATAATATTAAACACAACAAATGGCATGCATGATTGAACAAATCTTCCAAAATTATCTTTATTAACACAAGGTCGTGCTTTATCATTTAGTTACTAGCAGTGTTACTAACTATAATTTCTGGATACTTATTTTACAATAAGCCCAAAGCTTCATTGCGTAGGAGTAGTAAGACCAACAATATTTGTAACCTGTGGTCAGTTTCATAAATTTATTAATATTGACAATCGTCAGTTATGTCACCGGCGTTGTCACAAAAAGCGATTATTTACTGCGTTTCTCAAATTCTTTCACTGGTCACTTGTCAAACCAAGGCTGGTCAAGTGGACAGGTATTCAGATGTTCTATCTGGGTTTTTTATCGTCACGTTTCAGTACCTGTTTAGTGTACACGTAGTCTTATATATATTATGATAGGAGTCCAATCATTATGTTAAAAAAATTAGTGAAAATAAGGTTTAATATCGAGCTAGCCAAATTTTATTATGTATCTTCACTCAATAGTTATAAATAATATATCAAAAGTGCCAAACAATTCATTGTACGGAACATATTTAAAGCACATTATAAATATCAAGAATGAATTTATCAATATCTGCTTGTATATGAGTTAAATGACTGAAAGTTTTTGATTAAAGTTTGTAGATTAGAGAATTTCCTACAATAATGGTATATACATCTTTTTCACAAATGAAAACTTCTTAGAAAACAATCAATGTTAATCTTACATTCATATCGTTATCCTACTAATTAAAATACTCTTATATAATAAAGTTTATAGTTTGGAAACCATTTGTAAAAACCCGATTTAGTGCAGCCGACCGGGATCTAACGCCGATCTCCCCGTCTTTGGCAGTCTAGTCCATCACGGGATTATCGTGTAAGACCGTGCGGCCACCAAGGCGGGTTAATTATGTTACTGTTGAATATTTCTTTACTAACCGAACTTAAAACCTGGAATCAACCAGTACTTTATTGAAGGTATCGTTAGTATGAGTTTTCTCCTCTAACTGTACACGTTTAACCATGTGACCTGCGGTTTTGTTTATATTGATTTCTATTTAGCACCGCGCCTTAATAACATTTTGGTTTGTACGCCAATGTACCGTAATGTTTCTTCCTTCTTCACTCTTCCCTCAAACCTTCAAATAAGTCCACATTCCTGTTTCTACACACTATTTATATGCCTTCCCGGCTGGCGCCAGTGCAGAAACATCCCGGACTTAACCTCGGGCCTCTGGGAAACCGAACTCGCCACTAACGGGTATAATTGATAATAAAATGTTATCAACCCTATTGGTTCACACCACAACAATAATTCCAAGTTATTTATTCTCACCATCAATATTTTCCACAGCAGTACACACTCCAATAAAATAGTCTTATTTATACACAATAGCCAGTTCTTGATAACAACAAAAAATATACTTCATCTTATCTAAGAAAAAAAACCTTCTCATCAAACAACAACGTTTCTACGTGTTACCAAAAACAAAAGAAATTTAATATCCACATAGGTTTCAGTACTGCCAAGAAATGTACTTGTTCTTTGTTAGTGTGTCAGACCACACCCAAGCGCTGGCATCACTGGTCCTTTCAGTACTTAATAAAATAATGTGTTAGGAACTAGGAAAGTTTTAATTCATAGGAAGTGCACTTTAATTTGCGTGAAATGATAATGAAAGACCGTTTTACAATAATCATTCCCAATGCACCCGACCGTATTCGATTACTAAACTTCCTGTCTTCTACAAACTAGTTCAACACGAGACTAGCGCCTTAGACCATACAGCCACCTAAGCGAGGTAAAATTGATTTATTAAAATAGATCGTCTATCGTCCTCCCAAATATATCGTCCACCGCGATGCACCATAATTAACTATATATAATGGTAGACAATATTGTACCGTAGTAACAAGTAGCTATTAGTATTTCGTGAATCTTAATGAGTACAAGATCAGTGTTTTATAAATATTATTATAATTATTATTATAATTAATATTTTGAAAATTATTTGTAATGCAAACTATGATTGAGATAAAAGACCAATTTTGATGTACGGCACAGTAATTTCATTTCGTTTTCCCCCCTGCGGGACGGGGTTTAGAATAGTCCCGCAGTATCCCCTGCTTGTCGTAAGAGGCGACTAAAAGGGGAAGCATCTGTGCAGGATGTACCTCGTGCAGGACAACCCTATCCTACATCTTTCCTTTCACTTTCTTTTTTTCCTTGTTTCTTTTTTCCTTCTTTTACCTTCTCTTTCCTTCTTCCACCTTCTCTTTCATTACTACTTCCTTCCTTCTTTCTTCACTTCCCCTGCCGTTCATCCTGCACAGGGACCTTTGGACCCTCTGTTGACGACCTTGGCATCTAACACAGCTCTCCTCGGGTTAATATTGGATACCACCGCTTTGAGCTCATGAGTGAAAGTGCGCCGGTTGTAATATCTTGGTAGAAGGGCCTTAGGGATGACAACCGGGTACCCTACCTTGAGAAAAGACCGGTTGCGTTCATGAGGGATCCGGACGTAAAATTAGCAATTTCCTGCATACACTTGCTGCGGTGACCTCTCTTCCGGCGATGCTCCATATGAAGGTTGTCATGTCTAGCGTCGTATGGAGCCTCTCGTCGGAAGAGTTAACAGGGCCCTATGTGGTAGAACCAACTGGGATCAACCTGGGTCTACGATCCGAGTACTTTTGCAGGTTGTCCTCCCACTTATGACTGAGTTTATTGTCACAGCTAACACCTTACTGTCCGCTGGCACCGTACTGCCAAGTTCTGTAGGCATCTTACTGCCCGGCCCCTCACAGGGCCGTATTAATAATAAGAGGCGGAAACGGGTAAGGCCGTCCAGCCCCGTTTTGATAAAAAGCCAGGAAGTGGTGAGGCCCCAGCCCCGCTTCCTGGTGATGTCTCGAGTAGATGAAAGTGAAGATCTGAAACGTGTCAGCCCATTTATCCTCGAAAGAGTGATAAATGGAGCAGCAAAATCTGACGTTTTAATAAGGAAACTGCGTGATGGCACCATTATGATACAGACTATGACTGACACACAATCCTCGAAAATTATGGCGATCTCCGAAATAACGTTGAGTAATACGGCGAATATACAGGTGAAGGTGGAGCCCCACAGGTTCCTCAATGTTTGCAAGGGAGTGGTCACTTGCTATGACCTCGACTGCGTGAGCATTGAGGATATTTGTGAGGAGCTTTCCCCTCAGCACGTCACCGAGGTCTACCGTATAATTACCAAAAAGAACGGACAAGAGAAAAAGACGGATACATACATCCTCACCTTTGTGACTCCCATCCTCCCAAAGGAGGTTCGAGCGGGCTTCCATGTGCCCAGAATCAGGCCATACGTTCCCAATCCTCGGCGCTGCTTTCAGTGCCAGGAATTTGGGCATACGAAGCTGAGATGCCGTGGAAGGCCAACCTGTGTAGATTGCGGCCAGGAGGCTCACGATACACCGTGTGAGTCTCCTAAGTTCTGCGTCAACTGCAAGGGTCCAAATTCTACTTGGTCTCGGACCTGTCCGAAATGGAAGGTGGAGAAAAAAGTCCTGGAGATCCAATGTGAAAAGAAGATCCCTTATGCCCAGGCCCGCAAGGAATATGTATCCAGTCAATCTCCGGTATTTCAGACATCTTATAGTCAGATTGTAAGCCAGAACATAAATTACCCCAACTGCCATTGCGCAGTTAATATTGCCAATACGCCTACACGACCTAGGCCACTCGTTTCTACTCGAGACACTAAAATGCAACCAGCACCATCTATGGTGGTACCAAAAATAGTACAAGGGGCAACACCCCCGTCGAAGTCACCTCCAACACCTTTACCCCCGAGGAGGCCTCCTCGGGGAAGACCCCCAAGCCCTCCTAGGGGAACCCCTCCGAACCCTCCTCGTGGACCCCCTCCGAGTCCTCCTCGAGAAACCCCGCCGATCCCCACTCGAAGAACACCCCCGAGTCCTCCTCGGGGTACTAAACCATCTGCGACCGTTGTCGAGCCGCTCATCCCCGCCTCAGGAACTCCGGAGGTCGGGATGAGTGGTGGTACAGGCGAGGTCGCAAAGGCGAGTCCCACTGGTGCCTTGGGGAAGGACCAGCGAGGGACCTCCGAAAAAATAACTCCAAAAAAAGCGTCGAAGGCTTTAACAAAGCCTTCGCGTAAGGATCCCCCGTCCCAGTCTCTACAGGAAAAACCAAAGCCTCTACTGAAGCGGGAGGTCCAAGAGAGATTGGGAAAAGCAAGAGGACCTAAAAAAGTCCTCAATAAATTTTTATTTTTAAAGGATAGTGTTATGGATTGTGAGGATATTTAATTAAATTATATATTAATAAATAATGTCGCTACAACAATGGAATTGTAGGGGTTTCTATGCTCGTGCAGAGGAAATTAAACTACTAATTTCTTCCCTGCATCCTCCCATCTTGTGTTTACAGGAAACCCACTTACGCCCAACTGACAACCCGATGCTTCGTGGGTACGATGTATATCGTACCGACAAACCACTCTTTGATCGGGCTAGTGGAGGTGTAGCTATATTTGCACGTAGCAACATATATCATAAGTTTATAAATATTGTCTCTGATCTCCAAGTGATTGCTGTCAGAGCTTCCCTTCCTATGGAGGTAACCGTATGCTGCATTTACCTCCCACCAGGTGAACGTGTTTCCAAGAGGACTCTATAGGCCCTCTTTATACAACTTCCCGCCCCCTATATCATCTTGGGGGACTTTAACGCGCATAACCTGGTGTGGGGTCTAATTTTACAGCCACCCGCGGGAGGATGGTAGAGGATATTCTTGTCCCGGGAAACCTGGTGTTAATGAACACCGGGACCCAGACACACTTCTATACCTTTAATGGTGTATCCTCTGCCATCAACTTAGCCCTATGTAGCCTCGGGATTGCTGCTCACTTCCTTTGGGAGGTTCACTCGGACCTATGTGGATGCGATCACTTTCCCATTTTGCTTTCACAAATTCAAGATCCTCCCAGTACAGCAAGGTTCCCCCAATGGGTTCTTAAACGTGCTAACTGGGATAAATTCCGCGAGCTCGCCGTATTCGACGAACCCCATTCTCCTGACGTCGATGTTAAGGCTGGGCAATTTACTTCGACGGTCATAGCGGTGGCGAGGGCATCCATCCCTAAATCCTCGCCAAACCCGCGCCACCGTCCTGTTCCCGGGTGGAACGAGGAATGCCGGCAGGCTATTTCTAACCGTAAAAGGTTCCTACGTCTCTCTCACCGACGTCCTACTTTGGAGAACCTGGAGTCATTCCGGATTCAACGTGATAGAGCTCACCATATCATTCGAGAAAGCAGAAGAGAGTCTTGAAGAGAGTTTATTTCTATCCTTACTATTTCCACTCCCACAACCAAGGTTTGGGATCATATTCGTAAAGTACGTAGTAGCAAAAATACCACTTATAAAATACCCGCACTTATGTCAAACGGTTCACTTGTCTCCTCCCCTATGGAAGTCGCCAATGTATTGGGCTCGATGTTCGCCAATATTTCTAGCACTGCGAGCTACTCTAACGAGTTCGCGGTGCATAAGCGCAGCATCGAGCTCCTTACTATTGATTTTGGCCAAAGTCGGGGGAGGATTATAACTCCCTCTTTACTAAAGAGGAACTTACTTATGCCCTGTCCCAGGCGGGCAATACAACTTCTGGCCCGGATGATATCCATTATGAAATGTTGCGCCAACTGTCCCCTGCTGGACGGGCGTTCCTCTTAGACCTCTACAAATTTGTTTGGGAATCTCGTCAATTCCCAACACTATGGAGGCAAGCAACCGTTATCCCAATATATAAAAGTGGCAAGGATAAATTAGAGCCAACTAGTTATAGACCGATAGCCTTAACTAGCTGTGTATGCAAAATATTAGAAAAAATGATAAATAAACGACTTATATGGTGTTTAGAATCCCGCAATCTGCTATCCAATACTCAATGTGGTTTTCGCCGTAACCGATCCACGGTTTATCATCTCGTCCGTCTTGAGACTGCTGTTCGTGATGCCTTTCTACATAAACAGCATCTTTTGGCTGTTTTCTTTGATTTAGAGAAGGCGTATGATACCACATGGCGTTACGGCATCTTAAAAAACCATTTTAATTGGGGTTCCGGGGAACCTCCCTATTTTTATAGCTAATTTTATGTCAGATAGACACTTTCGGTTAAGGTTAAACAACACCTTATCCGATGCTTTTATTCAAGAAAATGGGGCCCCACAGGCAGTCCTTTGAGCTGTACGTTGTTCGCTATTGCTACAAATAGCATTGTAGACAACGACGCTTACCTGTTCGTTCATGCCTTTTTGTGGATGACTACGCAATTTATTGCAGTTCATCAAGTCTCCACAGGGCTGAACGACAGATACAACTCGCTGTAAACAATATCTGGTTGTGGGTATCTCGTAATGGTTTTCGTTTCTCTGCGGCTAAGACGACCGTCGTCCACTTCCATAGATTACGCGGAATACAGCCAGCCCCCAATATTTTAATGAACAACGTTGTTTTACCTGTCTCCGAGACCGTAAGGTTCCTGGGACTTTTATTCGATTTTAAATTAACTTGGATCCCCCACATCAAAGACCTGAAAGCGAGGTGTGTTAAAGCTTTGAATTTACTTAAAGTTGTGAGTGGTCGCTCTTGGGGTGCTGATAGGGAAACCTTAATGCGCCTCTATAGAGCCTTGGTGAGATCAAAACTTGATTACGGCAGATTTGTATATGGTTCCGCTAGACCCTCGGCGTTAAAGATGTTCGATAGCGTCCACCATGCTGGCATTCGACTGGCTACTGGTGCTTTTCGTACCAGTCCAGTCGTCAGCATCTGTGCCGACGCCGGTGAACACCCTCTTTCTTACTGGCGGTCTTATCTCTTGGCATCTTACGTTTCGAAACTGCAATGCATGCCAAATAATGTTGCTTACCGCCCTGTGTTTCATCCCCCTAACCGTGTCTTGTATGAAACTAAATGGCGTAGTACAAGGCCGGTTGGGATCCGGATGCTATCGGTTTTCGACACGTGTGGGATAGTCCTGCCAAAGGCTATCCACATATCACTAGGTCGAGTTCCTCCCTGGAAGATACGCCCTCCGAAATGCCATTTTGATCTTGCCAAGTTCCCTAAAGCGACCACCCCAAACTTTGTATATGAGAGGACCTTTAATGAGCTCCTCTCCACTCGCTTTCATGGATTTGAGCGCATCTACTCTGATGGCTCTAAATCTGGATCCTCCGTGGGATGTGCTTTTGTTGTGGAAGGATCCAATTTTAAATTTGGTTTACCTAATGAAACAAGTGTTTTTACGGCTGAATTATATGCCATTTTTAAATCTTTGTGTTTTGTTTACCGAAGAAGTTACCGGTCGGTCCTCATCTGCACGGATTCCATGAGTGCTCTGTTGGCATTGTCCACTCTCTACTCCTGGAATCCCCTCGTGCAGATGATACATGAGCAAATTTTTAAAATTGATTCATTAAGCACCCGGCTCGCCTTTTGCTGGATTCCTGGTCATGCTGGTCTTCCAGGAAATGAACTGGCGGACCAGGCAGCCAAGGAGACAGCACGCCTGCCTCCGGAGGCGAGTCTGGGTGTCATGTATTTAGATCTAAAGGGTTATGTTCGGCGTGGAGTCATACGCACCTGGCACGAGCAGTGGGTCTCGACCCCTGCTCAGAACAAGCTGCGGTCCATCAGGGACGGTGTGTCGCGATGGCCCTCTTCTATACGAAAGTCTAGAAGAGAGGAGGTCATCGTGAGGAGACTCCGCGTCGGGCATACTTCATTGACTCATAGTTTTTTACTGAGAGGGGATCCACCTCCAGTGTGTGAGTTTTGTTATACTCTCCTAAGTGTGCATCACATTTTGGTGGAGTGTCGCAAACTAGCCCCTATCCGTCTGGCTCTTGATTTTAAAGGTGACTTACGTTTTTTATTACGTGATAGTGCGGATGGAGTTATTTGTTTACTTCGTTTTATACGCCAGGCGGATCTTTTTAATGCCATTTGAGTCACTTTTATAAAGTGGCTCTTTTGGATATTATCTCATATTGAGATCTTTTTAACAGTTTTATTACAATTTAACATGTTGTTTTGTCTTTTTAACGTATTATAATTTTAACCAGTTGTGTCATTTTAACGTGTTATATTTTAATATGTTTGTTTTGTCTTTTTATTGGAGTGATACACTTGTGGTTTTTTTTTAGCAGGTGTATCACTTAATTTATACCAAGAGCCCATTTGAGCACCCTATGAAGTGTCTCAGATGGTTAATGTTTTATCTCTTTCCCCTATCGGGATTTTATTATGTTTTAAATATATTTCAAGGCCCTAATGACCTCGATGTGTCGATGGGCCTTTAAACCATAATAATAATAATAATAATAATAATTTCATTTTCAAATTAATATGGACGTTAATAGTAAAATATGTTTTGTTGATTGAGCTAACAATAATGACATTGGTTATAATTACTGTGTTTGTTTTTTGAGTTATGTAGGAATGAAAATTTATTGGGAGGTAAATCAATAAATCGAAATAAAAATATTTTGAGTAAGAAAACAATTAATACATTTTTACTAACTGTGTTGGTTTCGTTAGTTATGTAGGGAAAAGAATTTTGCGGGAATTAATCAATATAAATAAGAATATATATATATATATATATATATATATATATATATATATATATATAAATAACCTTATTAAAAATCACACACATAGGGTTCACGCCTCTTAAAGAAGAAGGTGTGCATCGGCACATAGGTCTCACGGTTTGGTGTAACCCCTGGCTGGGGTGGAGTCACTTTCTGAGGTAGCTGAATTCCCGGCACTTTAACTCCCAATGGTAGAAAGTCTGCCCATGAGTTGTAAGCACCAGTCCAGTCATTATGTACTGAAACAAATATAAAAACTACGAAATTAATAATACTAACATAAAATATTTACGGTAAGTTTTGAAATTTTAGTAATAGTGATTTTCAATTCACTTTACCAACCATGTTACTACATTATACCTCATTTAGTTAAAAATGACACTTTAATACGGGAATTGAGCTCGAGATATTTGACTTAGGGAACCGATGCTCTTTTAATGAGCTATCTAGGAATCATCCCATGTTTCAGCTACGTCTTCAATTATAGTTGAAGTTTGAGTCTGTGATGGACGTGTGGAACAATCAGGTACATAGGTACCACTAGTAAGCCTGTTCTCCTCTATTTAGACCCATTATGCTTTCGCATAGCTGCAAAATTCTAAGATGTGGTTACGCTTTTCTGGACAAATGCATCAAATATAGGTATTTTTTCTCACCCTCCCCCTCTTCCCCCTCCTCCACACCAACCTCTCACGTAACTTGTATTCTAAACATTAATTAATGAAACTGTAGTATGCATTCATCCTCTGTTTCAAGGAATATGTTGTAATAAAAATACTCTTTATCCTCGCGAGCCGCTCAGTCGGTAGAACACGTAGTTAAGACTTCACCTCTAAAGGTATTCAATGGGAGAAGCTTAGGTTGGTACTTTTGTATTTCAAGTGTAATCCGGACGAGAAAATGGAATTACCATAGTGACCTACTGTTAGTTTATTACAGTTCTGCTGCAAGGTCCTAATTCCAATGAGCTAATTCATATAAATTTGGGTAGAGTACCAAAATGTATATAGCAATGTAGTATGTTGTGTTGGTACAAGGAAAAAATTATCACTTTATTAGTGTGTATATATTTTATTTTACTGACGCAGAAAAAAATTATGCCCTAATTATTTGACGCCAATTAATTTATAATTCTAATACTACAGCATGAGAGTCCAAAGGTAAGTTTCACACGATTATAATGAGATTTTTTGCATCATATATGACCAATCAATTAGAACAATAACGTAAATACTGATCCTAATTTTACAAGTTAAGTGTTAAGATCCCCAATCAGTACTAATGATTAGTGGTTAGTAAGGTTAGATGAGTTAATATGTGTCTATCATCCTGCTAACGTATTTAACAACAACAAAAAATATCTTATTAAAACAAAGTATTAAGGTGTAACTGTAGTCCTGAGCTAGCTAGCTAGCTAGCTTGGCTAGTAGATAGAAATTTCTAACATGTATACACCTTTTTTCTTTTTCTTTTCTTGATAAAAGGACTCAACAAATTTGCATGCGTGACGTCTAAATATTAAATAAATACTTCTGGTAGTTAGTGTAGGCAAAATTTATAATCACTATGATGATAACTAGTACAAACTTAATCATACTGGCTCCCAGTAGAAATTACGAAGGAATATAAAATAAAATTGAAATTTAAGCTCGGATTAAACTAGTTGTATTATCCAGAAAGCCAAAGCGTCCGTTAGTTGTTTATTTAATATAACTTAAACTTTTGTCGTGTCAAACAAACAATAAAAATAATCAAAGGATATCAATGTAAAAATATAGAGAGGAATGCATAATAGTAATGAAACTTCAATGGTAGTGTTCATGGAAAAAAATAAGTTTATTTGAAAAATATTAAGGAATTTGAAACAGAAATATGGTGAGTATTATTTACAATGTTCCACTAAAAAATATGTTTCAGAATCATTGATTAACGCAGTATAAATTAGCTCTATATCTTTTTCCACTCTTTGATGAATTGAGAATGCACATGAATAAAAAGTCATCTTTGTTTGATAGGTTTGAACCAAGAGTATTTGAACTTATTGTGTAAATATTACGGAAATATTACGGATGCATTGAGTGGTATTGAAGCACTTCTCGCAGCTGACGTCATTGCATTCACAGATTTCTTATTCTGAATAAGTCAGCAGCTTCGTCTACATTATTGACTCTCGTTGGGCTACAAATATTATTTTAACATGCATAAAAATTTGATAGAGATAGAGATATCATTAATTAACTAAAAATTTAGATCGAAACCGGATTCAAAAAAGTCCTCGAACATAATTATAATATCTGAATATTTTCGTAAATTAATTTTAATATCTACTACGTAAGTTAAAATAAAGTGGAATCAATTATTTAGATTGTTATTAAGTTAGTACTAATAATGGTGGGTAAAGTAATCATAAATCTATCACTTTCCATTAGAAACCAACAATCTAACACTAATAATTCATGAAGTTGTAATGATAACCGGGTATTAGCAATTGGCACTTCCAGGAAATTACTGTTTCAGTTAACCTTATTCAAATTCATGATAAAGTACCAATATAATAAATAGATACCCATGTGTGAGATTCCTACAGAACATACATGCTTTTATCATAGAATACCTTGAATAGATGGTAGAGTATATTGTTTTATTAAATCCTTTAGTATCTTTTATTCTTTTGGCCTCGTATGTGAAATTCTCGTAATGTCGGATATAATATTATATTACTGTATCGCGTGTAATATTGGCGTTTATATTCCTTATAAAGCTTAGATTCATTAATCAAACTCTTTCGTTTTTCTAAACTCAAGCCATTATTATTATTATTTGTTGCCATGAAACATAATGTATTTCAATATATTATAATAATGGTTACCTAGATACATATTATTATTGTGTTTTACCTTATATAATTAAAATATTTATTTTTCATACACATAGTAAACAATTTAAATGAATCTCTGTTGTGAGTTCCAGAATATTTTCATATTATATGCATCATTATTTAAATCTTCAAGATGTGTGTCCCTTCACCAACAAGTAGAACTGCCTCCAATAGTTTTACAATATAAGCTCCCTTCTTCGTTTAAAAATATAAGAATTGTAAATATCAAATCAACCATTTTAACACACTTTACCCCCCCCCCCCCCTGCGGGACGGTGTTTAGAATAGTCCCGCAGTAACCCTTGCTTGTCGTAAGAAGTGACTAAAAGGGGAGGCTTCTGTGCAGGACGTACCTCGTGTAGGGCAAACTTATCCTATATCTTTCCTTTCACATCATTTTCTTCTTCCTTCTCTTTCCCCCTTTTTTATTTCACTCTTCCCCCTTCGCTTCATCTATCCTTACCTTTTTCTTCCCTTCACACTGCAGTTCATCCTGCACGGAGGCCTTTGGCCTTTCCGTTGATGACCTTGGCTATTAACCCGGCTCTTCTCTGTTTATTATAGGATACCACTGCTTTGAGCTCCTAAATGAAAGTGCGCCGGTTGCAATACCTTAGTAGAAGGGCCTTAGGGATGACAATAACCGGGTACCCTGCTTTGGGAAAAGATCGGTTGCGTTCATGAGGGCCCGGACGTAAAATTGGCACTTTTCTACACCCACTTGCTGCGACGACCTCTGTCTCGGCGATGCTCTATGCGAAGGTTGTCATGTCTAGCGTCGTATAGAGCCTCTCGTCGGGACAGTTAACAGGGCCATATGTGGTAGTACCAACTTGGATCACCCTGGGTCTACGATCCGAGTATTGTGTAGGTTGTCCCCAATCACGGCATGGCCGAATCTATTGTCGCCGCTGGCACCGTACTGCCAAACACTGCTGGCAACTCACTGCCCGGCCCCTCGCAGGGTCGTAATATAGATAAGAGGCGGAAACGGGTAAGGCCGTCCAGCCCTTTAATTGAAAAAATCCAGGAAGTGGTGAAGCCCCAGCCCCGCTTCCTAGGAATGTCTCGAACAGATGAAAATGAGAACCTCAGGCGTGTCAGCCCATTTCTCCTTGAAAGAGTGATAAGTGTAGACGCCGAGTCTGGGGTTTCAATTAGAAAACTGCGCGATGGAACAATAATGATCAAGACCGAAAATGACCTTCAGACAGCGAAAATAATGGCAATAACTACCATACCGTTGAGCCCCTCGAACTATTTAAAGGTGAAGGTGGAACCGCACAGGTTCCTCAATGTTTGCAAGGGAGTGGTCACCTGCTATGACCTCGACTGCGTAAGCATTGAGGACATCTGTGAGGAGCTTTCCCCTCAACATGTCACCAAAGTATATAGGATCACCATCAAAAGGAACGATGTAGTGAAGAACAACGACAGTTATATTCTTACATTTGCCACTCCTTCCTTACCAAAGGAGGTCCGAGCTGGCTTCCACGTGCTCAGGGTCCAGCCGTATGTCCCCAACCCTCGGCGCTGTTTTCAGTGCCAGGAGTTTGGGCATACGTAGCTGCGATGCCGTGGTAAGCCAACCTGTGCAGATTGTGGACAGGAGGCTCACGAACAATCATGCGAGTCTCCTAAATTCTGCATTAATTGCAAGGGTCCTCATTCTGCCTGGTCTCGGTCCTGTCTATAGGTAGCTTACCACTTATTGTTAATCAGTCCAAAAAATGTGAATACTTTATAATAATTAAAAATTTCACAAATCTTCCACCAATAGTATTTTAAACAAATCAACTTCATCGCAAATAAGTTTGTTAATTTTATTAATAATTTATTTAATATTTCGTATACTATCTTCTAATTTCGCTTTACTATTCTAATGTTTAGCTTTATTATGTTTGGGGACAATTTTATTAACATCTAAATAATATTTCATAATACATTGTAAAAATTATCCCGTCCTAATTCATGTGTTCATGAAGGTGGCGGGACATTACAATCGTTTACCTATGTTGCGTCCCCTGATGGCAGCTTTAAATAACTAATGAAATCCATCCTCTCTATAAACCTCTATAGTTATGCAACCTCTATGTTTATTATTATTATTATTATTATTATTATTATTGTTTAACGGCCCATCGACACATCTAGGTCATTAGGGCCTTGAAATATATTAAAAACATAATAAAATCATCATAGAGTAAAGAGATAAAACATTCACCATCTGAGACACTCTATAGGAGTGCTCAAATGGGCTCTTGGTATAAATTAAGTGATACACCTGCTAAAAAAAAACCACAAGTGTATCACTCCAATAAAAAGACAAAACAAACATATTAAAATATAACACGTTAAAAAGACAAAACATGTTAAAATGATAATACGTTAAAAAGACAAAACAACATGTTAAATTGTAATAAAACTGTTAAAAAGATCTCAATATGAGATAATATCCAAAAGAGCCACTTTATAAAAGTGACTCAAATGGCATTAAAAAGATCCGCCTGGCGTATATGAATGGAGTAAACAAATAACTCCATCCGCACTATCGCGTAATAAAAAACGTAAGTCACCTTTAAAATCAAGAGCCAGACGGATAGGGGCTAGTTTGCGACACTCCACCAAAATGTGATGCACACTAAGGGAGTATCACAAAACTCACACACTGGAGGTGGATCCCCTCTCAGTAAAAAACTATGGGTCAATGAAGCATGCCCGACGCGGAGTCTCGTCACGATGACCTCCTCTCTTCTAGACTTCCGTATATAAGAGGGCCATCGCGGCACACCGTCCCTGATGGACCGCAGCTTGTTCTGAGCAGGGGTCGAGACCCACTGCTCGTGCCAGGTGCGTAAGACTCCACGCCGAACATAACCCTTTAGATCTAAAAACATGACACCCAGACTCGCCTCCGGAGGCAGGCGTGCTGCCTCCTTGGCTGCCTGGTCCGCCAGTTCATTTCCTGGAAGACCAACATGACCAGGGATCCAGCAAAAGGCGAGCCGGGTGATTAATGAATCAATTTTAAAAATTTGCTCATGTATCATCTGCACGAGGGAATTCCAGGAGTAGAGAGTGGACAATACCAACAGAGCACTCATGGAATCCATGCAGATGAGGACATAACGGTGACTACTTCGGTAAACAAAACACAAAGATTTAAAAATGGCATATAATTCCGCCGTAAAAACACTGGTTTCTTTAGGTAAACCAAATTTAAAATTGGATCCTTCCACAACAAAAGCACATCCCACGGAGGCTCCAGATTTAGAACCGTCAGTGTAGATGCGCTCGAATCCGTGAAAGCGAGTGGAGAGGAGCTCATTAAAGGTCCTCTCATATACAAAGTTTGGGGTGGTCGCTTTAGGGAACTTGGAAAGATCAAAATGGCATTGAGGTAGGCGTATCTTCCAGGGAGAAACACGACCTGGGGATGTGGGGATAGCCTTTGGCAGGACTATCCCACACGTGTCGAAAACCGATAGCATCCGGATCCCAACCGGCCTTGAACTACGCCATTTAGTTTCATACAAGACACGGTTAGGGGGATGAAACACAGGACGATAGGCAACATGCTGCGCCATGCAATGAAGTTTCGACACGTAAGATGCCAGAAGATAGGACCGCCGGTAAGAAAGAGGCGGCTCACCGGCGTCGGCACAGATGCTGACAACTGGACTGGTACGAAAGGCACCAGTAGCCAGTCGAATGCCAGCATGGTGGACACTATCTAGCATCTTTAACGCCGAGGGTCTAACTGAGCTATAAACAAAGCTCTCATAATCTAGTTTAGATCTGACCAGGGCCCTATACAGGCGCATCAAGGTTACCCTATCAGCACCCCAGGACTGGCCGCTAACCACTTTGAGCAAATTCAATGTCTTGATACACCTCGCTTTCAGGTCTTTGATGTGGGGGATCCAAGTTAGTTTAAAATCGAATAAAAGTCCCAGGAACCTTACGGTCTCGGAGACAGGTAAAACAACGTTGTTCATTAAAATATTGGGGGCTGGCTGTATTCCGCGTAATCTATGGAAGTGGACGACAGTCGTCTTGGCCGCAGAGAAACGAAAGCCATTACGAGATGCCCACAACCATAGATTGTTTACAGCGAGTTGTATCTGTCGTTCAGCCCTGTGGAGACTTGATGAACTGCAATAAATTGCGTAGTCATCCACAAAAAGGCATGAACGAACAGGTGAGCGCAGGTTGTCTACAATAATATTTATCGCGATAGCGAACAACGTACAGCTCAGAATACTACCCTGAGGCACCCCATTTTCTTGAATAAAATCATCGGATAAGGTGTTATTCAACCTTACCCGGAAGTGTCTATCCCACATAAAATTAGATATAAAAGAAGGAAGGTTTCCTCGAAACCCCCAATTAAAAATTGTTTTCAAAATGCCGTACCGCCAGGTGGTATCGTACGCTTTCTCCAGATCGAAGAATACAGCCAGAAGATGCTGCTTATGGAGAAAAGCGTCACGAATAGCCGTCTCTAGACAGACAAGGTGATCCACCGTGGATCGGTTACGGCGAAAACCACATTGAATATTAGATAGCAGATTGCGGGATTCTAAATACCATATAAGTCGCTTATTAATTATTTTTTCCAATATTTTACATACACAACTAGTTAAAGCTATCGGTCTATAGCTAGTTGGCTCTAATTTATCCTTGCCATTTTTATATATAGGTATAACGGTTGCTTGCCTCCATAGTGAGGGGAACTGATGAGATTCCCAAACACTATTGTAGAGGTCTAAAAGAAATGCCTGTCCGGCAGGGGGCAGCTGACGCAACATCTCGTAATGAATGTCGTCTGGACCAGAGGCTGTGCTGCCGGCCTGGGACAGGGCGTAGGTCAATTCATCTTTGGTAAAGGGGGAGTTATAATCCTCCCCCCGACCTTGGCCAAAATCAATAGTACGGCGCTCGATGCTCCTCTTATGCACCGCGAACTCGTTAGTGTAGCTCGCAGTGCTAGAAATATTGGCGAACATCGAGCCCAATACATTGGCGACCTCCATAGGGGAGGAGGCAAGTGAACCGTTTGACATAAGTGCGGGTATATTATAAATGGTATTTTTGCTACAACGTACTTTACGAATGTGATCCCAAACCTTGGTTGTGGGAGTGGAAATAGTAAGGATAGAAATAAACTGTCTCCAAGACTCTCTTCTGCTTTCTCGAATGATACGGCGAGCTCTAGCACGTAGAATCCGGAATGACTCCAGATTCTCCGAAGTTGGACGTCGATGAAAGAGACGTAGGGCCCTCCGACGGTTAGAAATAGCCAGCCGGCACTCCTCGTTCCACCAGGGAACAGGACGGTGGCACGGGTTTGGCGAGGATTTAGGGATGGATGCCCTCGCCGCTGCTATGACCGTCGAAGTAAATTGCCCAGCCTTAACATCGACGTCAGGAGAAAGGGGTTCGTCGAATACGGCGACCTCGCGGAATTTATCCCAGTTAGCACGTTTAAGAACCCATTGGGGGAACCGTGCTGTACTGGGAGGATCTTGAATTTGAGAAAGGAGAATGGGAAAGTGATCGCATCCACATAGGTCCGAGTGAACCTCCCAAAGGAAGTGAGCAGCAATCCCGGGGCTACATAGGGCTAGGTCGATGGCAGAGGATACACTATTAAAGTTGGAGAAGTTTGTCTGGGTCCCGGTGTTCATTAACACCAGGTTTCCCGAGACAAGAATATCCTATACCATCCTCCCGCGGGCATCTGTAAAATTAGACCCCCGCACAAGGTTATGCGCGTTAAAGTCCCCCAAGATGATATAGGGGGCGGGAAGTTGTATAAAGAGGGCCTCTAGTGTCCTCTTGGAAACACGTTCACCTGGTGGGAGGTAAATGCAGCATACGGTTACCTCCATAGGAAGGGAGACTCTGACAGCAATCACTTGGAGATCAGATAATATTTATAAACTTATGATATATGTTGCTACGTGCGAATATAGCCACACCTCCGCTAGCCCGATCAAAGAGTGGCTTGTCGGTACGATACACATCGTACCCACGAAGCATCGGGTTGTCAGTTGGGCGGAAGTGGGTTTCCTGCAAACACAAGATGGGAGGATGCAGGGAAGAAATTAGTAGTTTAATTTCCTCTACACGAGCATAGAAACCCCTACAATTCCATTGTAGTAGCGACATAAGTTATTAGTATGAAATTTAGTTATCCTCGCAATCCATTTCACTATCCTTTAAAAATAAAAATTTGTTGAGGTCCTTTTTAGGCCCATTAGCTTTCCCAGTCTCTCCTGTACCTCCCACATCAGGAGAGGCTTCGGTTTATTTTGGAGAGACTGGGTAGTCGGATTCTTGTTCGAAGGCTTTAAGGCCTTTGACGCTTTTTTTATATAATTTTTTTGTTTTGTCTCTCGCTGGTCCTTCTTCAAGGCACCAGTGGGACTCACCTTAGTTGCCTCACCTGTCCTGCAACTCGTCCCCACCTCTGGAAGCCCAGAGTTGGGTGTGAGAGGCTCAACAACGGCCGCCCTTGTTTTAGTACCCCGAGGCGGGCCCGGGGGGATATCCAGAGGCGGGCCTAGGGGGATTACCTGGGGTGGGCTTGCGGGGGTTCCCCGTAGTGGGATCGGGAGAGTTCCTCGTGGAGGTCTCCTCGGTGGTATAGGTGAGGGAGACGACCGTTGTGGCGGTTTGGCCTCATTTAAAAATTTTGGCGCCACAGAAGTTGGCGCGGAATCAACATAAGTGTCTCGAGAAAGGACCAATGGCACTGGTCGCGTTGGCTCCTTAGCAAGATTAACTGCGCAATGGCAGTTGGGGCAGTTTATATTTTGACTGACAATCCGGCTATATGAAGTTTGAAATACCGGAGCTTGACTCGATACGTATTCCTTGCGTGCCTGGGCATATGAGATCTTCTTTTCAGATTGTATCTCCAGGACTTTCTTCTCTACCTTCCATTTTGGACAGGCCCGAGACCAGGCGGAATGCGGACCCTTGCAGCTGACGCAGTATTTAGGAGACTCGCATGGTGTTTCGTGAGCCTCCTGTCCACAATCCGCACAGGTTGGTTTACCACGGCATTGCAGCTTCGTATGCCCAAATTCCTGGCACTGAAAACAGCGCCGAGGGTTAGGGACATACGGCCAGACCCTGAGCACGTAGAAGCCTGCTCAGACCTCCTTCGGAACGGTAGGAGTTGCAAATGTGAGGATATACGTATCCGTCTTCTTTTCTTGTCCATTATTTTTTGTGACAATACGGTACACTTCGGTGACATGCTGGGGGGAAAGCTCCTAACAGATCTCCTCACTGCTTACGCAGTCGAGGTCATAACAAGTGACCACTCCCTTGCAAACATTGAGGAACCTGTGGGCTCCACCTTCACCTGTATATTTGCCGTATTACTCACCTGTATTTCGGAGATCGCCATAATATTTGAGGATTGAGTGTCGGTCATAGTCTGAATCATAATGGTGCCATCACGCAGTTTCCTTATTAAAACATCAGATTTTGCTGCTCCATTTATCACTCTTTCGAGGATAAATGGACTGACACGTTTTAGATCTTCACTTTCATTCACTCGAGACATCACCAGGAAGCGGGCTGGGGCCTCACCACTTCCTGGCTATTTATCAAAACAGGGCTGGACGGCCTTACCCGTTTCCGCCTCTTATCATTAATACGGCCCTGTGAGGGGCCGGGCAGTGAGATGCCAGCGGAACTTGGCAGTACGGTGCCAGCGGACAGTAAGGTGTCAGCTGTGACAAGAGACTCAATCATGAGTGGGAGGACAACCTGCAAAAGTACTCGGATCGTAGATTCAGGTTGATCCCAGTTGGTTCTACCACATAGGGCCCTGTTAACTCTTCCGACGAGAATCTCCATACGACGCTAGACATGACAACCTTCATATGGAGCATCGCCGGAAGAGATGTCACCGCAGCAAGTGTATTCAGGAAAGTGCTAGTTTAACGTCCGGAACACCCATGAACCTAACCGGTCTTTTCTCAAGGTAGGGTAACTGGTTGTCATCCCTAAGGCCCTTCTACATATATATTACAACCGGCGCACTTTCACTCAGGAGCTCAAAGCAGTGGTATCCAATATTAACCCGAGAAGTGCCGTGTTAGATGAAAAAGTCGTCAACAGAGTGGCAAAAGGTCTCTGTGCAGGATTTAACGGCAGGGGAAGGGAAGAAAGAAGGAAGGAAGGAAGAAGTAAGGAAAGAGAAGGTGGAAGAAGGAAAAAAGAAAGAAGGAAAAAATTAAAATATAAAGTGAAAGGAAAGATGTAGGATAGGGTTTTCCTGCATGAGGTACGTCCTGCACAGAAGCCTCCCCTTTTAGTCGCCTCTTACGACAAGCAGGGGTTACTGCGGGACTATTCTAAACCCCGTCCCGCAGGGGGGGATTCAAACAAATTTATTTTACCAATATTAGATATAAAAATTAGGTTTTAGATTCGATTTTACCTAACACAGAACCAATATACATTTTTAATAATGATTTTTTGAAGTGATCTTGACTAGTTCAAAATAATATATAATGGAATTTATCCAAACATTTTGGTTAACCTAAGCCCTTAAGAATGTATTGCTTTAAAAAAAAATATTAAATGGCACTTCTAATTAAAACACGCCAAAATTTTATTTGATAGCTTGTGGCTCTTTGTTGTTTTTGAAGCAAAATATAGTAAAATTTATTTCTTTCATAATTGACAAACATAGAACCATTTATATGAACCATGGAATATAAATAAAAAATTGTATATTATACATTTAATTTTATTGATAAATAAATGAACGTGAACACACATTTCAAAATCTAAAATAAAGACTAATTACATACTTTCAAAATATATTTTTACTTTTTGAATTAAATACTTTGTTAAAAATAAACGTACTCACAGGGTTTGATATCTAGATGAGCCATCTTCACAAATAATAAAAGTTTTTAACTAGGTATTAATACGTTTCGCGTAACACGAAATTACTTAAGTCAGAACAGAAATTTTCTGTAGTAAACGGAGGAGGAATCTTCCACTCTCAGCACACTTATTTTAAATTTAAGAATATGATGTAGGCCTAATATAAATGTATGATATATATATATATATATATAAAACAAACTTTAAAGTAAATTACGAAAACTTTAGTAACAAATAGTAACTTTTTTAATTTGAATACACAAGCATATGTGTATAATACTAAACCAAATGTATGTTTTCATAAACATTTTGATTTATAACTTTGATGATTATTATAATATATAGCCATGATTCTACTGGCTATTGAAAATGTACATTAAATCTTTATCCACGAAAATATGTTGAATTTATATTTTTGATAACGTTTGAAATTCCATTTATAAGAGACTATATATTTATGGTATATTTTCTAATATTCATTATTGTTTAGTAACATCTATAATTTAAATTGCATTATTTAGTAATTATATTTTATCATTTACCCTTTATTTGGCTGTATTTACACAATCTCCACTTAAATTAACACGTGTTTAAATATGTAATTTTACCAAAACATTTGACGAGACTAGCACATAAATAATATAAATAATCTCAACTCTTAACAGAGTAATTTGATCAACAATTGTGTATTTACAAGGCTAAAAAACTGTTAATTGTAACTACAAATTGTTTCATCCGTAGCTTGAAATTCATTTCAAACTAATCACAATTAAAATCCTACATTAATTTTAAGTTTCATGTGGGAAAACAATTGTTATGGTTGGATTTTAAACTTAATCAATATTATAAAACATTGTACGTCTTACGATTAAGGTTTCAAAAAAACAGTTTGAATCTATTTATGCATTTAAAAACAATTGAGCACTATTTTTAATGTATAGTTGAAGTGTGCAATCATATGGCGGAAGTACGTCACAGCGCGTCGCGTTAGTCAACTGTCCGTGAGAAGGGCGGGACAGCAAGTGGTGTCAGAATTGGGATCGGTCTTGCGCTGAAACGACATAATACTCCCCCTTGTCCTCCCCGCAAACACGAAGGATAACGCTCGCAAACTTGTTTTCAGTAGAAGTTTTAAAAGGACTAGCTAGTATAAGGTGGACTCACATATAAGTTTAGATAGCTTAACAAACTCAGATCTTATTACGTGATCTAAAAACCAATGTCGCAGAAAACATGTGACATAATTAACTTTTATTTATCACCGCGTCTTACTACCCATTCAGGCTATATATACTTATATACTAATAAGCCTAAAATAATTTGATCTCTAGTTATTATAATAAAGAGTCCTCATATAATTTGTGAAATACACCAACATTTTGGAGTATGTCTCAAAATAACACCACTATCTTGTAGAATTACATTCGGGCTAAACGTTAAGCTCGTATTGTCTGTTTGCCCACAGTGAGTAGAATCCTACACAAGTGTACATAAGGTGTTTTTCGTTAATGGTCTATCACGCTCTCACAACGCAAACGCGGCTATATTTGGTTCAAAGTCTACTTTCATTATCCCTACCCGTTTATGTTGGTAATTAGATAACCCGGTCGTAAATGATACGTGATGTAAAACAAAATCAAGCTAATATTTTGAAACCTTATATATTACAATTTGTGCTTAGACAAAAAATAGTTACAAATTTGAATATTAACGCACATGCCCTGTTGGCTTGTAATTTTAATGTGAATACTAACCTCAAATTCCTGATGTGTTTTTCAAATGACCACTATGTTGATAATCACTTTCAGTGGCTGCATGGGTCAAGACGTCACTCCCACAATAGACTAGACTGCCGATGATGGAGAGACCAGAGTTTGATACCAGTCGGATGTATTGAAGGTGGTTTTTCTCTAAATTATTTCGCAATATCTCCACGCAAGTGTTGTTACACATTCTCTAAATTCAAACTTCTTGATCCCTAATCAATTATTGTAAATATTATACAGGCGTAGAGCCCAAAAGGGTGTAAGACGCGCTTCTAAAAAAAATACCACGTTGCTCTAAACTATTATAGCTATTTATATGTAGCTCTTAACGATAGACAAATACATTATAATAGGTTAACAACTATTGAAAATAATTTATCCAAAAGCAATAGTTGTTTTTCAACTAAAGATAAAACACATTTCAAGGTGATCCTAGAATTAATTTGTGTGAAATGATAGCGCCTGAGAGACTTAGCTTATGCTACAAGCTAAATGTTTGTACTCAGATATTTGCCTAACCAATCTTTATCACGGCGTTTTCAATATACATTTTTGTGTGTTACTTATTCATTGATTTAAAATTACGTTTAGTGACAATGTGTACAAAGTTTAATGTTATATATAAACTAATGAAATATAATGTCGGAGATTAATTTCAAAGAAACACATTAGTATACATTTTTATTTAATTTAAGTAAACGTTTAAAAATTAAACAAGACTTTCTTAGAACATGTATATGTGAGTTTTAAAAAAAAGTAATCAAAATATGAAACTTTAGTTCACTCACCTACAAAATATTAAAGAAGATGGAATGTGTATATGTAGGTTAAACCATTTAGAAAACTATTAAATTTATATGCAGCCATTCAGAGTTAAGTATAAAGCAATAAAAGTTTACTTTTACAGATATTTTCTAGGCCCACAAGTTTGTTTTTACTAAAATGTATAATAATGACGGACTTCACTCTGCTCTAAACCTTGATGGTGATGGAATATGTTACACGCCTCGGTGGCGTAGTTAACTAACGCGCTAGTCTCGTGTTGAGCTAGACCATCGAGGACGGGGAGATCGAGGCTCGAATCTCGGTCGGGTCAACTGAGGGTGGTTTTTCCTAAATGGTATTCCACACTCCCTCCACGCAAATGCGGGTTCATTTCCTATAATTTCAACCCTCCCACTTCCTAATCTATTAGTGTAATTAGTACTTAAGCGTATAACCCGAATGGGTAGTAAGATCCGGTGCTAAATAAAAAAAATTGAATGTCAGTTTTACAATTTTACTACGAGTAGGTTGTTTCTGTATTCATGTGTTCATATAGCACCGCGTCTTACTACCTGTTCAGGTTATACGCATAGTCTACTAACTACAGAAATGAGTTAAATATGAGCAATAATTAATTTAAAGGAAGTCTATCCGCATTTGTGTGGAGGGAAAGTAATAATAATATTTAGCAACGCGTCTTACTACGAGGGAAAGTAGAAAATACATTTTAAATAAACCACCTTCAATACACCTGAGCAGGATTAAAACCATGGTCTCCCTGTTATAGGCAGTCTATTATTACATGAGTGTGGTGCCTTAAACCATACGGCCACCGAAGGGAGGCTGTATATTATGTGTCACTGAACCCCATTACATATTAGGAAATATCAAATGTCGACCAATTGAATTGCTGTGTAATTACAATAAAATTATTTAATAGAGCTTAAAAGGCGTATAACACGAATGGGTAGTAAGACGTGGTGCTTAAAAAAATACATTTAAACATGCTTACCTAAAAATATTTTCTAATTAAAATAATTTTCTTTTGAAACTACACTTCGTGTCGAATAGATTGGAAAATTGTTGTATACCATATTTGGGTTAAAACAATTGTTTTTAAAAAAATATTATTTTGTTTAAAAAAGTTATTTTCTAATTAAAGGACTCAGTCAATTGCTACACACATTTTAAAAATTCTATGATCTACGTAGTTACATTTAATAATTTTGTTTCTTAGATTAACAAGGTAGTTAAACATAGCATACAATTTAAAGAGTCGTGTCAGTTTATAGCTAAGAAATTAATTCAACATAGTACTCAATGAATATAGCTTCTGAACTCTCAACATGGATTAGAGTAAATATTCTTTAAAACATTCTTTAAAGCACTTACACAGAATTGTTACCTTTCGAAAAGTTGAAACAACTAGCAGTATCCTATTAATTACATACTAACAATAATACATTCTATAATATAACTATTAAATTAACTAACCTAATTAAATTCACTATTCAAAAGACTAGATATCTTAATTACCAAATGGTTTGTCACCTCTAATAATAAATTCATAGTAATGGCTAAACATTAATCATAATAAATTAGTAGTTCTTATTAAATCGAGATGGATAAATTAAGTATTAATATATTAATCCACCCAGATATAAATGGTCAAAAAATAAGATCTACTTATTATTAAAAAAAGCTATCAAACTATTTTATATTTTATCTCTCAATACAATTGGCCATAAATCAAATAATTGCTTTTTCACTAAAAATTATATTAAAACAAATTAAATTACTTTTCCTTCTTTTACTTAATTAATTATTAAATTTTACACAATGCTAATTTTAAACTTTATTTACTTTCCCTTTGACAAACAGTAAGAACTAAAAAAAAGTACCCCAAACTTTTCTCATTTAAACAAAATTACCAAAGATAGCTTAATTTCAATATTTCACATGCACTTATAAATACAAGGCATATGCCATAGAAAGTAACTGAACCCAAGACAGAACAACTGATACTGAGGACAAACCTTGCTTCAATAAATACACCTTTTAATTACGAGTGGGTGTGCTCCGGAGGTCAAACCTTTGACAGAATGATCTTTTTGCTTCTAAAATAGTTGCCATTCGTTTCGTTGACCGCATGGTCTAACGCGCGACTCTCTTGTCAAACCAGATCACAGAGGACGGGAGTATCGGGTACACTGAGGGTGGTTTTTCCTATATTGGTTTACCACTCTCACCGCAAAGCAAATGTGAGTTCCCTTCCTCTAAATATAGCCTTCAAAATCCCTAAAACCATTAGTGCAATTAATACTGAGGCTTATAACCCGTAAGAGGCGGTGTTAAAAAGACAACTTGTTAGTAGGACACGCGTTCCACTGTTTTCAAGAACACCTTCTCGAATTATTAAGACGTATCTCTGGTGAGTTAAGGTAACAGACAGTTATTATAATATAACTAAGCTCTTGTGGTTTGACACCAACTCTAGGAGGGGTCGCACAAATTGGGAACGAGACAGAAGAAAAGGCGAGTCGAGATAAACCAATTAGGGTTGATGGAACACGTCAGAACAAACCTTCATTCCATCAAGGAAATTAGCAGTAACATCTAACAACTCACGGGGGATGTGAATATTCCGAGAAAATCTGAAAGAGAGAGAGAGATTTTATTAGAAGTTTGGTGTGTAAGAAATTAGTAAAAGACTATTTAATTTTGTTAACAGTGTTTAAACACTCGCAGCTATGTATGATTGCTCTGAAGATGGGTTTTTATTTATACATAACTCATAATTAAAAGTGTCAAATTCACAACGTATAGTGCACAATTCATTTAAAAAAAACGTTTTACATTGAAGATTAGTGATTAAGGTCGTTCTTAAATAAATTGTTATTTATTCATAGAAATTTATCTAACCTATTTGTTATACTTTATAACGTATTTAAAAATACTTAACTAAAGTGTTCCTTCAGAAAACCAATTTAGCTAAAGCGTATCTTAAAACCCTAAATCTTCATTTGCCTTTTTAATTAAGGGAGTGATACTTCTTCTCGAATTCTTTAAAGCCACCTCTCTACAAACGTAACAAAAAGTCGGGGTCATTGGTACATTTTCGTGGTGGCATCTTAAGAAAGTTTTTCACTTTCTTTCGACACTTGGTAGAGAAAGTATTATGAACGTCAAAAAATTTGAACTGTAGATTTTGATAAATGTCGACGTTTCATAACCTCCCGAAACAAAAAAAAAGTTGTTTCTCAAAGCTGTCTGTCTGTACTTCAGGCTAGAGCCAAAACTGTTTAACCGTTTGAGCTTAAACTTGATATCTGTGTTTTTCAAAAATCCTCTGGGGGATTTTTTTAAATTAGATATCTAACCCTAAATTTAAGGATGGTTTACTGAAGGGCAAAAAGAGAGAAAACCAATATTATCGAAATTCGCATTAACGATTTTGATTATATTTTATATGGTGACCTGGTGGTCTAGGGGTAAGGTGTCGGACTTCTGTGCTGGGGTCCGGGGTTCAATCCTAGGTCCTGGCACAGATTTATCTGATTACCAAACCCTTCCTTCACCTCTGACAAGACATCTTGTGAATGTGGGTTCGTATCCCACGCTAAACTGTAGGTCCTCCATTTCATCTCACAATCACCCTACCATTACATATTAGCGTATAACCCGAACTGTTAGTAAGACACGATGCTAATAATAATAATAATGATTATATTTTATAGCTAGACACCGTTTATTTTCATAAACAAGATGGAAACTCATTTTATCGTGAAAATGAATTTATTGGGTACTTTACACGGGAGAATTTTTTTCCATTTTGACAATTTCTCTGCGACTATTTGAGATAGGAAATAACTTATCATTGTAAAGTTGTAGTATTATTAAAGATAAAATATATATATATATTTTTATAAAAACATATAATTTCGAGATTTAACCATATAAAAAAAGTTATATACCTGTAGATTCATATCTTTGATAATGAATTTGATTTTTATGCTATTTGGTGGACAATTTTTTTAAATCTTTTCTCATTATTTGAACAGTGCTCTTGGTTCCTAATGCCATGGAGTAGCCTAAATAACAGTGTATATGATTTCATTTAGTATCTCGGGTGTAATGTTTCCACAACAATGTATATACCTATGATTTCGTTTCACAAATCTTGCGAGTTCTTAGTAAAGGTCTATTTTAAGATAAAAGCGAGAGAAAGTGTTTGTGGTGCACCTTCCATTTATTCTAACACCTCATCAGACAATACTAAATTATTTAGTGTAGGCATATCACATAACTATAATAGCTGAAATTTCAGATCCCACTGACTGATAACTGAGAATATAAAACCTGGTGAACGGTCCAACACTTAGTAGTAGATTGGACTGGACTGGACCTGTCTTGACATGTTTCACCCTCTACAGTCCTTATCAAGGTCATCCCTAATATAATACAAATGTGTATTGCACTGCTGACTCATTATTTCACTATGCATCATGCATGTAATGCTTGTACTATAACAACTATACATTTATGTTAACAAAAGTAATTCAACTAGGTGTCTAAACATGATTTATTTCAAAATTTCTTAATGAACTTACTAACAAAATAATTATAAATAAGAAAATGCTAACTTTTACATAAAATATTAAAATGTTATTTATTTAAGTACTTGAGAACATTATGTAAACTCAAATAATTTAACAATTTTTTGTTGAAAGATATGCTTTATATTTGACGTGTTTTGATTCAAAACAATAAAAAAATTTAAAAAAATTCTCCAAAATGAGTGATCTTTTTTTTTCAAATATCAACTTAAATCGCACATCAAGAGCTAAAATAAACACCATACAGATGAAGAAAAACTGAAAATTGGTTAAAATATATTGACCAATGAGGTATATATATGACATAAAATTAAGTATAAATTATATTTCTTTTTTGTTTTATTTCTTTTTTTCCCCCAGTTGGACTAATTATTATTTTTAGACAGGGTTAATGAAAAATGAAAGTGGGTCCCGAAAAAAATGCGTACCCCCCAATAAAACTCCTCTTATAGGCCCTGAACAGGGAGGTGGACTTTCGACTCTTCGACTGAAAGCCCTGGGGATAATTTTCCCCATCTGATTCACCGTGACTCTCCTATACTCTCTCTCCCCTAATGAGGGCGAACTCTCTCCAAAACGAATTTCACGTGTCTACCCATTAGAATAAGACATTAGCTACCTCTGCGATTAACGGAATAGTTAAAAAAAAAAAAGAGGAGTGTAACACTTATTAGAGACTTTTCCAGAAAAGGCACGATTACCAATATATTCCCTTTCTCGAGGTATCAATATAGACGGGGATTAACAGAAACTACTGACAGAGTGGTCAAAGGAATTAATAAAATAATTTACCTCTATGATGAAATTATTATAGAGTATTCGTTGATTTTCTGGGTAAAATCGATGGTTCTAATAATCTAACACCGAGCTACAAGTTGATATACACCGTTAATCTATTTATATTATCGGCGACGTCCGTGGAACATTAATAAGGGTTTATTTACAGCAATGTTTGAACATTTGTGTTAACAATATAAAAACACAATATTCTAATTTTATTTTTCTAAAGTTGTCGTGAAAAGTTAAATTCCTAATATAATGTGAGAACTAAACAATACGCAAAATTACAAATACTGTGCATAAAACTACCATTGGATACAAGGTGTAGAAGATTTAAAACTAAACCGACTTCGGTGGCTGCATGGTCTAAGGCGTTACACTATCAATAGTTTAGATTGTCGATGACAAAGAGATAGGGGTTCAAATCAGGGTCGGGTGCACTGATCTCCCTCCACGTAAATGTGGGTACACTTCCTCTAAATTCAACATTCCTTATACCTAGCTCATCAGCATAATTAGTACGTATGAGTATAACTTTAACAGGTAGTAAGGCGCGTCGCCGAAAAAAGAAATCAAAATAAAGAAAAAATACAAACAAAAACATATAAAAGTAGAAAAGGTTTTATAGACAATTTTTCATGGACGTAACTTGAGATCGTTCATCACTTTCCAATCAAATCTGTGATACAGTCCGCTAGAGATTGTAAATTTACATGAACACTATTACACGTGGATCATTTCTGATTAAACATTAATGGAGATAAAGGGTTAATAGATGTTCCTAAATCAGAACATTGTTTAAATAAACCCTTCTCTATAGAGAATCAAATCACCAGGGCTCTTTATTTGACCCACATTCTCAAATGCAGAGCCTAAGTATCCGAACCTAGCTGAGTTAACTATCAGTAAACTAATGTATTCAACTATTCACGTCTAGTGAGTTAAGGGTTTGCTTGATGAATGACATGAAGTTTACATTGGCCTAAAGGCCATTTTATTATCAGTGATAGTGATCAAAAGGTTAAAAATATTATGTTTATTGATTGCGGAATAGCAAATGATCCCACAATATTTATCGGGAAGCGAATAAAATCTACTTAAGTAAAAAAAATAAAAAATGATAATAAATAAATGACTAAAAAAAAACACTGTGGTTTATTATTTACATTAGCTTCATACAGATATATTCATAGATAGCCATCTCCCCCCCCCCTTTCACACACACACACACACACACACACACACACACTTACTCCCCCCCAATTCCCAATTTCCCTAACTCCTATTTATACATTTCAAATTTTAAGACTTATTTGGAGTTGTACTTAAACCACACCAAAAAGTGTTTATATAACTACCCCTTCCCCACCCTCTTCCTTATTTCCTGGAGTTCCAATTTTCAGGCTTTTATAGTTATTTTGAGTACCACACTAAGATGTAGTTTTTTTCTTATTAATTTTGTAAATATTGAAGTTCTCCCAAACCCCTCTTCCCAACACACAGGCTATATATTATTAGTTGAATACATTTAATATAAATATATTTTGGCTGAGTGGGAATCCATTTAGTGTAAACCACCCTCAGTACAACTAACCGTTATCCCCGTCATTGGCAGTTGAGTCTATTGTCAGAGTCATATCTTAAAAGTATCGGCCACTTAAGAGAACTATCTCTATAAGCTTTATTATTTTAACTCTGATCTCGGCTACGTGGTAAGATTCGAGTGTGGCGGCTTTATTTTTATCAGCATTTTTTTTCTCGCAAAAATTGACTTATGTTCACTTAACTGATGTTTAATTTCTTTACTTTCCCTTGCCATAAAGGCAGTATTTGGAGGGAAAGCTTTGTCACTAAGTATGTTGATGTGTAGTGTCGTTCAACGTCACCTTTCTTTTCTAAACCTTCACTTGAACTTAGTAATAAACACATAAGGGCAAATATTATTATTATTATTATTATTATTATTATTATTAGCACCGTGTCTTACTACCCGTTCGGGTTATACGCACTTACGCTAATGTGTAATGGTAGGGTGATTGTGAGATGAAATGAAGGACCTACAGTTTAACGTGGAATCCGAACCACGGTGGTGGACTGGCATTCCCCACATTCACAAGATGTCTTGTCAGAGGTGAAGGAAGGGTTTGGTAATCAGATAAATCTGTGCCGGGACCGAGGATTGAACCCCGGCCGCCAGCATAGAAGTCTGACACCTTACCCCTAGACCACCAGGTCACCAAGGGCAAATAGAAGTGATACGTTTTTGTTTGGACTTATTGTAACTTGATTAAAACGTCTACTGATAGAACAATAAACGCAGGAACAAACCCCTTGGAAACGACCAGTTAATCATTGAAACAAAACGTAAGGTGCCAATGACAAACGTCAAGCTCATTAGTTGATCAGAATTTACGTGAAGTGTTGTCACATGATATCTGACCTCCAATATTGTGATGTAAATTACTTTAGTGAAAGATAATCTCTTCACTGGTGGTTTGGAAATCATTGGTTTAAACCATTCTACCAACGAAATGAATAAATGTTTTTGTTGAAAATACACATTAATCATATCTATACAATACGATCATTTTATTTTGTGGCTAACATCGTGGGGGTAGCGCCAGGTCTAGTGTTGTTCCTCTCTTTAGGGCCGGCTTGAGTGGTGGTCTACACCCTACCCCAGGGCGATCGCATCAGCCCGGTTACTCTATCAAGAGAAGACTGCAGACAAGGAGGATCTGCCCACCTCACATATCTACTCACCTGAACCTGTTACAGGGCACCTCAATGCGGTCAGCTCCCTGGCAACATCCTTACTTGCTCGGCTGTGTGGTGGCCCTGAGAGATGGGGGTTGGTTGGCTGAATCCATCAAGTGCAAAGGTGGGGGAAAAGGGGTCTGAAACCCATCGAACACTTAAGTGGTTGTTAGTGCGTGCCCAGCTTTGGCCGGGAATACCTAGTCAGTACACCTCCATGAGGTTCCACAGAGAAAATTAGGTTCAATGCCTTTGGAAACCATTGTCATACATAAGGCTGAGTTTCTGACCTATTATTGATGCTGGTATCGCACTTAAGGAGGAAACAGCTGTGATCCAGTGATGACAGGTTTTAATATTACAGGGTAGGTGTTCAAAAATGCAAGCTGGGTGTGTTTTGAGACGTGGCTCCAGTCAGAGGGTAAAGCTGTGGAGGTTACAACTCAATTTATCACGGGGTACTTACTTGGTTCCTTCGTGGCTGCCAGGAGTTCCGCCTCTCGGGGAATCGAGAGACTTGGGTGGGAACGCAGCGATAACTCTTCGACTCGTATGCGCGGCAACTATAAAGTTCCCTCGAGAGTGGGCAAACCACAATTAATCAGAATGTGTTCGTTAATGTGGCTAACATCCAAGTCAATCATCACATAAATGTAGTATTCAATACAATTCCTATTTTGGGAAATTTAGGGCAATTCATATTAGGACATAACAGTTAAACATTTAGAATGAAATCTTCTCAGATAAAAGGTTATGTTAATTTATATTAAACTACACTGAAAGAAATTTACCGATTTTACACACGGAAATACGTACGTATTTCCAGTCCTGACTGCGGAATGGAGAGCTTGATTGTTGACTGGAATTATTCCATGACGGGTAATGTTTTTCAGTACAGTAATGGAACTATGCTAACGTGTCACAGTGGTTACTTCATACATTTTAACTGTAGCAATGGAAATAGCCCATTGATTAACGTTGCAAGCCCATGTATGTTGAAATAAAGCCAGGATATTACTGTTATTTTCTCCAAATTGCATTGGAAGGGTATAATGTTTGTACTTTTATAATAACAGTATATCCTGCTATAGGCCCACCCCAAAAGATTAGTTCAACTTATTTAAATATAACATGGTTCAGTGGTTTTACAAAAATTTAATTGGAACAATCACGATAGTTTGAAATTAAGGTATTTCTTATAGGCTTAATGAACAAATACATCTATAACCATGTGAATTAAAATTTTGTGCATGGATTGATATGAACTCACCACAGATCACTTGCACATATTCTCCTAATTCCCATTTTTTCACTGGATCACTCACATAATCTTCCACTAATGATAATCTGGTATTTCATTTCCTCTAAATAATCGCAACTCCTTAAAGTTTATTTTCAATGTTAGTAGGTCTATAATTGAACTTGAAATCCAAAGGAAACCATCCGTTACTTACTCAGAGCACAAGTACAAGATGGCTGCCCTAAGCGGTAACGGATGAAGCCACCCATGCACAGACGGCGTTATCTCCACCCTTATGGTAAACGATACGTCAATGACCGCGAAGACTGTGAATATCTCGTTCCGAAGTGGGACGCACGAAGCGTCAGCTGAAGTCTGTTCACCGCCACTTCATTACAGACATGGTCTGTAACCGGATTTGAACGAGAGATTTACTGAGCCCCGGATTTTGTTTCATTTTACAGATTCTGTTGAAAACCCATTCTTTGACATCATATGAAACGGAATCGACACAAAACACGCGTTTGTAAACCAAAACTACTGTCATTAAACCTGGATTCACGACAGAACAAAAGATGAATGTCTGTAATTTTATACTTCCTACATCAATGTTTCTCAGTGCATATCAATTCATCTATGTTAACTTTGATATTATATTTTATTTCAGAGGCATTTTATTTTTTAATAAATGCGAACTCTGTATGTAGATCTGTCGAATATTTAGTAACCGTAGTTGTTAACATATGTTAGTGTTTTTAAAATATGGATTACATTATATAATTTTGAAACTCTTAATATTCTGAAATATAACATACAGCTAATTTTATTTTTTTAAATAAACTTTGTTAAAATGAAAAAGTTTTATTTGATTATGAGTTCTCTTAAATATAATTTTGCTAACCAAAATCTCAAACACAAATGAAGTAAAGCTTATAGTTATACCTACAAGAAGGATATAAAAAGCAGTTTGAGTATGGCTGACTCCCAATGCTTTCAATTGATCAACCTTAACTCTATTACTAGATGATATGCTCAGTTCATACAAATCATCGTTCAACCACTTGAGCAGAAGTCCCGATTCATCAACTCTTCTGGCGATCTTCTCTATTCTGTCTTGCAAAGGGGAAACGTAAGGAAATTGTATAGCAAGACGAATTGATAATGGACACTCCGCCATTAGATGCAATAGAGGATATCCATCCCTATAGTACCTTTTATCTTGAATATATAACTGAGAAATATATGATCCATCAACATAAGCTATGGTTCTAGTAAAAGCAACCATGTCAAGGGCAGATTTAACACTATTAACAAAAAATCCTCTTTCAATCAATGTTGCCACAACTTTGTCATTATAGTCCGCATCTCCAAACATAACTTTTAAATCATCACCTGTGCCATCAGATTTAAGTACGGATATATTAAGATTTGTATCAATCAAGTGATCCAGGGTATTTATATCAGGGTAGAAATGAGGTACTGTCAAGTAGCTGATCAAACTTCCCTGATAAGCGCCCAGCAGTATTAAGCTCACCCACAAACAAGACATGACAAAGATTTTTTGTCTCGAGGAAACTGATGTATAATTTGTGGCTCCAGTCACAAAGATTCTAAAAGTTTCCAAAATTGTTAAAATTTCTAAAGACGCATCTTGTCTAAATAGTTTCCACAAAAATGTAATAAATGGTAGGGTGCCTAAAACAAGTGCCCAGGTATTTTTAGTGAAAGGTAGAACAATGTTCAGGTATTGAGGAACACGTTGGGCTTTTGGAACTGTAAATTGAATATAATTTTGATAAAAAGATACAGTGGATGTAAATTGATTCTTTGTATGTTTAAAATAGACATTTCCAAACAAATCTGGTATATTTTCTTTAGTATCAAAGTTGGTCTCGTCATCTGAATAACCCGCAATATCTTGATGTTTCGGTCTAATGGTAACCATTGTAGCATTCATTCTTCGTATCAATAATTGAATAAATAAATATTCAAACCTTGCTTGACCTAGCTTCAAAATTGATATTGCTCTGCCCCTCGTCACTTTTACTTTATGTCCATATATATCATTTAGTTTGTCTGAAAATATGTTGTTCTCTCTATTTCTCAACAATGTTTTTGATAGTTCCCTAAATGAACCCTTGTTTTTAAACTGATTGTAAAACCACAATTCTGTTGTTTTAATTGAGAAAGGTGATTGATTTGTATTTTTATGGTTTGGTAAATAATCCTTGACGAAATGAATCACTACTAGATTCAAAATGTGATATTCTTTCCACAATCTTTTACATTCCTCTTTAAATAAGTATATTTCATTTTGATCTTGTAAAGTAGTTATTATTATAAACGGTATCCTTGGGTTACCGATGAAAGTGTCTCGAAATTGTGCCAGGAATTCCCAAAATATTTGATCAAATTTTTCGACAAACCAAAATAATATCCTTGGTACTCCTATCATGCCACTGAATAATAAATCATCTGGAAATGTTTCTTTTAAATTCAAGGTAATGTGTTCTTTCATTTGTAAAGTGAGAGTAGGGAAATATTCCACCAAGTGCACTTGCCTGAAAAATTCATTTGAATGATGATGACTGTTTTCTTGTAGAACGACTGTGGCCAGAGGGCGAAACCCACTTTTACGAATAATGTTCACGATGGAGTGAACAGTTTCTAAGAAATTGTTACTAGAACTAAAATAGCCAATTGAAGAGTCAAGTTTGGTTTCAATATTCCTTACCAGGCATATGATAAAAATGTTCGACAACACCTTCATAATTTGTTTAGCTTTTATCACTTATGAAAATTTTGTTTATAGATATTAATTTAAATATTTAACTAATAGAATGTATTGATTTGATTACCAAATAATCTATTTGAAATATTGTTTAAATAAATAATTTACATTCAAATGTGTCTCAAAATGTGTTTGAAATTTGGTTTGATTCGAGAATTTCGTACAAATAAATATAAAATACCATCAAGTGGCCTCAATAAAATCAGCACTGAATAAGCTATGAAGTATAGCACTGTTTTATTTGAAGAGTTGACCTTTAACTTTAATTACAAAATAAATACAGAGAAAGATAATGGTATTGTCACAATATAAGTCAATTTGTATGATTGACCAAGATTATTTATAAAATAACAGGTGAATACATATGTCTAAACAAAACATGCAATTGTTTTAAGTATGGAAACAATTTATACAACTAAACAGTATCATAAATATAAAAAAGCAATGATTATATTACAATAAATTTTTTAAATAGGTTATATTAAATCTACCACACGTATTTAATAACTAACCAAAATAAGTCAAAATTTGTCAAGTATTTATAATTACTGAAAATTAGATTATAAATATATTTTTGACAGAAAATCTACACTGCACATTAATCAAATTTTATTTTATTTTCGTTAAATTATAATATAACTACAGGTGACCTCTAATCGGTAAAACCAAGAAAACCGGGAGTTACGTTTGAATTTTGTTCATCGGAGAAAAAACCATGGGAAGGTGGTTAAATTTTGGTGCCAGCCGGGAAAATTTAATTCAAGGACCACTCCAAATAGAGTTTAGGGACATAAAATTTCAATTTTTTTGGAAAATGTCAATTTTAAATTTATTTGAGAGGAGATTAATTTTCAAAATGTTTCCAGAACGAGGACCTCTCAAAAAGTTTCTTGGTTCACTCAATTGGACACCCCTTTGACAATTATTTTTTAAAAACCTTTCCTAATATCCTGCCTTCCCAAAAAGGTTATTTTGACACATGATGTAGCACATTTGTATACATTATACTGTTTAACTTGTTTACTCTCTACTCATGGCTGAGATACTCACAAGTGGAATAATTACTTTCTGATAACAAACGTTAAATATGTACGATGATGATGATGATGATGATGTGCAATTTAATGGCTGTGTCTTGAAAACAATGTGTGGAGAAACAATTAGATGGCCGGTAGCTTGATAATTAATAATTAATAATTTAACTGAAAAGTAAATATTCACTAGCTAAATAATAGCAAATTACATACTACACTTTCACTTTTTCGATTTTTGAAGATGTCACTCAAATGAGTTCCATCGGAGGTCAGACAAACCTCAGCACATTGTCCATCACTTTCCTCAGTATAGTCAGACAAACCTCAGCACATTGTCCATCACTTTCCTCAGTATAGTCAGACAAACCTCAGCACATTGTCCATCACTTTCCTCAGTATAGTCAGACAAACCTCAGCACATTGTCCATCACTTTCCTCAGTATAGTCAGACAAACCTCAGCACATTGTCCATCACTTTCCTCAGTATAGTCAGACAAACCTCAGCACATTGTCCATCACTTTCCTCAGTATAGTCAGGCAAACCTCAGCACATTGTCCATCACTTTCCTCAGTATAGTCAGACAAACCTCAGCACATTGTCCATCACTTTCCTCGGTATTGTCAGACAAACCTCAGAACATTGTTCCTCACTTTCCTCAGTATAGTCAGGCAAACCTCAGCACATTGTCCATCACTTTCCTCAGTATAGTCAGACAAACCTCAGCACATTGTCCATCACTTTCCTCAGTATAGTCAGGCAAACCTCAGCACATTGTCCATCACTTTCCTCAGTATAGTCAGACAAACCTCAGCACATTGTCCATCACTTTTCTTAGCATAGTTCGTTTCATTGTTTCTGACTCACCCTGTAAAATATATCTGGGTTTTATTTGTTTAATAAAGACCCATCTTTAAGTAATTTAAATTGTTTTAAGCCATGATTGTGGTTGTAGTTGGTATTGTTTTTGTAGATCACCTTTAGTCTACAGACCTAGGCAATGAAAGCGTAGGGTGGAAATACTTAATAATATTACTACCCGCCTCGGTGGCGTAGTTGGCTAACGCACTTGTAGTGTTGAGCTCGACTGCTTAGGACGGGGAGAACGAGGTTCGAATCTCGGTCGGGTGAACTGGGGGTGGTTTTTCCTAAATGGTTTTCCACTCTCCCTCCACGCAAATGCGGGTTCACTTCCTCTAATTCAACCTTCCTAATTCCTAAATCCATTAACGTAATTAGTACTTAAAGCGTATGACCATAACGTGTAGTAAGACGCGGTGCTAAATATTATTAATATTATTAATAATATTACTTATTAAATTATTACAATTTCTGAGACATGTTCAACACACCGTTCACAAAATATTTTCACTCAAAATATTTTTTGTTCAGAATCTTACAACAGGAAGAAAAACCTTTAAAAAAATTTGAACCATTTTTATTTTATCAGAAAAACAGGAACTTTTGATGGAATTTTATTTTAGAATTTGAGTGACCACTCTGTAATAATTTTGATCACATATTAAATCTATAATTATTACCGGGTATCTTATATATTATATAAATATTACCGGTTCTTTTCTTTATTATATAACATTTCTACTATAGGTTTAGATAAATTGTATAAATAATGTATAGTCAAAAATGAATGTCAAATATTATATTTATCTCTTAATTAAACTATTTGTCTGCAAGACTCATTGCAGGCATTAACCAGAAAAAAAGTAGTAGTTTTATATGGAAGAACATGCACGTAAACATCTATGTGACTCTCTAATTATATTAAATTATACCTAAATTATGTCCAGCTATGTTAATCTACACAATATATTGAAATTTTGATTCGGTGTAGATCATGACTGTTAATTTTTATTTATCTCCACTATAATCCTTTACAGTTTTTCTGATCCTAAGAACTTAGAAAAGTCGTCTTTTTCAACATTTCTATTTTGGCAATAAGTCAGTGTCAACATGTCTTTTCTTCCAGTAGTTCAGTTTCAACATGTCTAGTTTGCCAGTAGGTCAGTTTCAACATGTCTAGTTTGCCAATAGGTCAGTTTCAACATGTCTAGTTTGTAAGTAGGTCAGTTTCAACATGTCTAGTTTGCCAGTAGTTCAGTTTCAACATGTCTAGTTTGCCAGTAGGTCACTTTCAACGTGTCTAGTTTGTCAGGAGGTCAGTTTCAACGTGTCTAGTTTGTAAGTAGGTCAGTTTCGACATGTCTAGTTTGTCAGTAGGTCAGTTTCAACGTGTCTAATTTGTCAGTAGGTCACTTTCAACGTGTCTAATTTGTCAGTAGGTCAGTTTCAACGTGTCAACTGTCCTTTTCACGCGTCCCCTACATCCCCAGCTTAAGGATAAAATATAGTCAACCAGACAAATAACATGGAATTGTTACTTTGTGTCTCTCCGAACAAACCAACTAACCGCCGGTTAAATTGGAACTTGGCGGTAACATTTTGTAACGTTGCGATCGTTAAAACTTTTTTTTTCGACGAAGGATCGTATCAAGTTGACCGTGAAATATCGGCCTAGAGAAAAGAGGGTCATATTAATGGCGGTGACCTCTTTTTCTTCAGGTCGTTCCAAGAGCAATCATTCTATCACATGTTCTGGGCAAGATAGAATTGGGTTAAGTCGGATTCCTTTTGGTTGAGATTTTTTTTAGCACCTGTTCGTGTTGTACACCTATATTCTAATTACACTCGTATGTTAGGGATTAGGAAGGTTAAATTTAGAGTAAGTACTCCCAAATTTGCGTAGAGGGAGAATGTAAAAATATTTAGTTAGGGAAAACAACTCTCAGTGTACCTGACTGAGATTCGAACCTTTATCTACCCGTATTATGTAGTCTAGTCTAATACGAGTGTGGTGCGTTAGACCATGCGGCCATAGAGGCGGGTAATAAAATATTAATTGGAATTGGTAAAAGAATTTAAAAAATAAAATAAAATTAAGTAGAATTGTTTATTATTATTATCATCATCATCATCATCATCATCATCACAGTGTCTTATTACCCGTTCCTGTTATACGCACTTACGCTAATGTGTAATGGTAGGATGATTGTGAGATGAAATGGAGAACCTACAGTTTAACGTGAGATCCGAACCACGGTGGAGGCCTGGCATTCCACACATTCACAAGTTGTGAATAATACACGTCTTGTTAGAGGTGAAGGAAGGGTTCGATAATCAGATAAATCTGTTCCGGGACCGAGGATTGAACCCCGGACCTCAGCACAGACCGCCAGGTCACCTTTAATATTGTTTAAACATAAATCATTGAGTTGGTTTTTCACAACTATTTCAATTCTTATCACACTTATTTTTAATGTTGCCTCTTAATGCACCTGCATTAGCTTGAAAGAACGGGTAGACTCGTGATCGTTTGATCGTTTTATGTCCACTTAATCCAATTGCTGCTATTATAATACGCGGTACACTTAATGTGTAATGGGTTGGAAGTTATTCAGAATTTAATAAAGTACAATACTCAATCAATACTTGGTTTTTACACACACATCCTTTTGTCATACGTTTATAATAATTCTAGCACACTTTCAATAGTAGAGACATCTTGAAGTGTTAACTTATTTGCTATAAAATTTTGTATAATTTATGAAAAAATGTACCTAACATGTGGAGTATGTGCAAACGATTCATCTCCAGGTTTCTTTAACATGGTTGTATTAAAGTTTTTCATAAGGGGATAGGAAAGTGATTTAATTTCAATGTCTAAAACACATAAACCACGTCTATGATTTATTAATATATATATATATTTATATATGTAGTAAAGATGTTTAAATGATTTTTATAATTTATAAATTTGTGAGTAAATTTATTTTATATCGTAAGTTGTTATTTTTCCAAAATTGTTTTCCACTCTCTACATGTAAATGCGGGTACAATTCCTATATTTATAACCTTCCTAATCCATTAAATCGTTAACGTAATTAGTACATAGGCACATAACACAAACGGGTAGTTACACGCGGTGCTAAATATTAACAACTAAAATTTTGTTTAGCATATTCTTAAATCCCCAGAATATTATAATTTGTGGCAATATAAATACAATTCATCCAAGGTATAAAGTATACTATTTCTTTTCCCCACTGTATGTACAGTATATTACTACTCGTTATAAAGGTAGTAACGACGCTGTTGATTAAACACCCTCCCCCACCCTTTACTGACCATAGGCTACATTAGAAATAATGTAATGACACTATTAGTTTGTTGTTTACGTGTTTAAAAAAAACATAAAATAACATCTACAAGCCTACGGTAATTGTGTTTACAATCGTATCTATATAGGGTGCCATTTTATTTTCAAAAGTCCTACACTTCGCGACGTCAAAGAATAAAATGCCCATGTGAACGATCACTGGGTGGTATGGATAGTTACATTAAAAAAAAGTCATCAGTAACCATAACATAATCCCCCCCTAAAAACAAGGGTAAAGCTTCATTTGTCATGCTCATGTCAAACATTTCCATGATAAACATTTTAAGCAAAAACGTTATAGCCATTTGCAACATAATTTGAATTTCCCAAAATCTCTCTCAGTAAACTACCCATAATTTGGGGGCTACGGTACGGTCCCTAAGTACAGGCCTGTAAAATCTAAATGTCATGTTTGAACAAAATCTATCTAACCGTTTAGGATCCAGGGACAGACAGACGGAAATGGGGAAATAAATAATTGTAAAATACTTTTTTTTGGGGGGGGAGGGGTTCTTGTTCACAAAAAAGTAAAGATTTGTCACAATCTCTAGATGGATATTTTTCACTATCACATGATATGAATAAAGTAAAAATATAGTTATTTATTTATTTTTACAACCATTAATTAAATTTGATTGAAATCAAAATTTTAAATTATAACCTTTATATCTTATATTATTTAAATTACAAAGGTTTTAGTTTATAATAATCATTTTTTCAAAGCATATTCATTTATGGTTTCCTGAATCCTTGGTGGGCAATATTATTACAAATGGCAATCCCGCATGGCGTTGCCCGTAAACCCACTGTGGTATAAGCATTATATAATCCCCCCCCCTGCATCACCCAGGATGCTCTATTTCATTTTGAAACCTTATCTCTGAAACGTAATTCTAAACCTGACAAAAAGAGTTTCTTCCAAAAATTGTTAAATATAGCCTAATTAAAAAAATTCTGACTTTGGTTGCACTCGGTCCCCCTTCCCCCATTTTATTCCACCTATGTTAAGAATTTCAGATCTCTGCGTGTCATAGATTTGGCTGGGCATCGTACACAAACAAACAAACAAACAATCACTTCCTTTTATTATTACAAATTCTTCCATTTCCCTTGATCTAGCCCACCACATTCCCAAGAGTTTCCATTACAGTTTTGTCTCGCAATAAACTCTACTGCTGATGGCGGGGGTTCAAACCTCGTTTGGGTTTATGAGGGTGGTTTTTCCTCGATGGATTTCAATCCTTGCAGGCAAATGCGGGTACACTTAATGTAAACATAATCTTCCTAATCTCTAAGGCGTAATTTAGTACAGAAACGTATAACCCAAACGGGTAGCAAACCGCTAAGTTCTTAAAGATAATGAGTCATAAATTAAAGGCGCATAGCGTTTACATTTTTGAAATACATTTAATATTAATATCGATTCATGAGCTACCCTCGACAAAGCTCGTTAGTTATTTTGTTGTGTTTGAAATAGTGTACGATCGTTTTCTTTCTCTTCGACCAATAAATAAACCTTTCAATTATTTCCTTGTCACTGATATATCCCTAACGGTACAAAGGAAAGAGAAAAAGGAAGAGCGGAAAAACGAAAGAGTGGAAGATGGAAAATAAATTGAAAGCGGCACTTGAAGGAGGAGAAAATATGAAATCCAAGAGTATATATATTATTATATGTTGGTGGGACTCATCGGTTCTATTTTTGAATATTTATAATATATCTAGAGTATTGAGCTTGCAAGGATTTAGTGACTCAAGTAGTTTTTTTTATATCGTATGGTATAAATGACCGGGAGGGGCTCTTGACGTCCAGGTTCTGTCCCCTGTATGTAGACTACTCGCCACTCTGGTGGGAAATAGCGTTGCCGAGGGTACAACATAGGGGGTTGACTACACGTGGTACCACAAATGAGAGATGATGATAGTGACTATAACTTTTTGGAGCCGGTGTGAGTCTTAACCTAATTTTAGCCTAATTAACCATAACCTGGTAACCATTTGGATCATTTCTTTCAAGGGAATAATACCCAATGCACCAGTTGGGGATCGAGCCCGGTACCCCTAGACTCGTAGCCAGGGGCACTGACCATTACACCACGGAGCCTGTTATTAAAGTAGTTGCATTTTAGTTTAAAAAAAATCTGGTTCAATTCCTGGTTTATATATATATATATATATATGTGTGTGTGTGTGTGTATGTACTTTAGTAAATATACTTTAAAAATACACTACTTTGTGATATTAAAAAATGTAAAACATTAATATTAAATAGCTATATGAGAATGATTGGTTCTAAACTCCATGTACAGTTTTGTATCAGCAAATATAGAATGTCCCGATAGAGATACCTTGATGAGAGATTACACTAAGGAGGCGAGGTTCAAACCCAAGCCAGGGTCACCTTAAGCCAAAATATCGGCAACAATTTAATGTTCCATATCTTAAAACTCATCAGCAGGTATGAAATGGGCCGGTTGGATTTTGGTTGGCCCAATTAATTAAAATTAAAATGAAGCTATTCGTTGAATTCTAAATGATCGTTTTGATAACCAAAAGTTCCAGTGAATATGTCTTTGGGTGCCCAGAATACATCGTTGGTTAACATAGAGGGAAGTATTGGATTTAAAAAGTTCTGTTTGTTGTTTTTAATGTTTATTTTATCTTATCACCGACAGTTAAATTTAGCTCGGCTTGGGACAAGAAATCGTGAAGTGTTTCGAACACTTCAGGATGTCCTTTTTTAATGCACTTTGCCCAAAAAGGAATTTTTTTTCATGGATTCAATTTTGTCAACAACTTGAAAAATGTTAAAAAAAATTGAAGTGAAATATTGAGTTTATTAATCTGGTGGAAAATATCACTCAGGTATGCAAGACTTTGTAACCATTCAAAATCATGAATCCTGGAGCCAAGATTTTTAAAAGGATGCTCTTCCAAAAAAAGGGTTACCTCGTGTCGAAGTTCAAATAGCCGCGTCAGGACTTTACCCCGGGACAACCACCTAACTTCGGCGTGCAAAAGCAAAGTGTTGTGAAGGATGTCCATGTCTTCACACAGTAATTTAAACAACCTGGATTTAGTAGGATCTGCCTTGATAAAGTTGACAACCTTGACCGCTTCATCAAGAACGTTTTTCAAATCTGTAGGCAAAGGTTTCGACGCGAGGCTCTGTCTGTGAATACAGCAGTGCGTCCATTTCATTTTTGGGGCGACTTCTGCCACGCGTGCACGAAGACCTGAGTAGCAACCTTCCATGGATTTTCCTCCATCTGTGGTGAGCCCAACTCATATTGACCAGTGAATTCCTTTTTCAACAAAATAGTGATCAATTGCTTCAAATACGTCTTTACCAGTAGTACGGCCCTTCAATGGGTGACAAATAAGGAGATTATCTTCGAATTCTAAGGACCGGTTGCACAAACATCATATTGATTCTTCAATCACCGGATTGTCAATCAGCTTGATCATAGATTAAGAAAAATCTGGGTTGCAACAAAGTTAACTAGAGATCAAAAACTCAGATCACCTGACCACAGATTTGACCGGGGAATCAAATAAAACTAGCATGGAAACGTTGTAAAACGTTTTATTTTTGAACAGCTAAATGTTGTAACATGGCCTAAATGTATACACCAGATTGGCTTTGTGAATATCTATTTATTCTTTATTGGTTTTTGTTTAATCAATACATGTAAATTTGTTTGAAATTATTAATAGACGTTTGTATTAATTGTATTATTATAGTTAGGTTATAAAATCAGCTTTTAAAGTATATACATATCATTTTAACATAACATAATGAACGAAAAGAAATTCAGAAGTCCCAACTTTACTTCAAATGAGCGTGTTCTGTTATTGTATTTGATGGAAGAATACGTGTCGATAGTTGAAAATAAAAAAAACTGATGCTGTGACAAGTAAACAGAAAGAGGCGGCCTGGAAAAGTTTAGCCGACGATTTTAATAAAAACACTACAACTGTTCAGAGATCCTCAGAACAATTAAAAATATATTATGAAGTGAGTTAAATTATTATTATTATTGTGGTTTAAAGGCCCATCGACACATCTAGGTCATTAGGGCCTTGAAATATATTAAAACCATAATAAAATCCCTATAGGGGAAAGAGATAAAACATTCACCATCTGAGACACTCCATAGGAGTGCTCAAATGGATTCTTGGTATAAATTAAGTGATACACCTGCTAAAAAAAAACCACAAGTGTATCACTCCAATAAAAAGACAAAACAAACATATTAAAATATAACACGTTAAAAAGACAAAACATGTTAAAATGATAATACGTTAAAAAGACAAAACAACATGTTAAATTGTAATAAAACTGTTAAAAAGATCTCAATATGAGATATTATCCAAAAGAGCCACTTTATAAAAGTGACTCAAATGGCATTAAAAAGATCCGCCTGGCGTATAAAACGGAGTAAACAAATAACTCCATCCGCACTATCGCGTAATAAAAAACGTAAGTCACCTTTAAAATCAAGAGCCAGACGGATAGGGGCTAGTTTGCGACACTCCACCAAAATGTGATGCACACTAAGGGGAGTATCACAAAACTCACACACTGGAGGTGGATCCCCTCTTAGTAAAAAACTATGGGTCAATGCAGTATGCCCGACGCGGAGTCTCGTCACGATGACCTCCTCTCTTCTAGACTTTCGTATAGAAGAGGGCCATCGCGACACACCGTCCCTGATGGACCGCAGCTTGTTCTGAGCAGGGGTCGAGACCCACTGCTCGTGCCAGGTGCGTAAGACACCACGCCGAACATAACCCTTTAGATCTAAAAACATGACACCCAAACTCGCCTCCGGAGGCATACGTGCTGCCTCCTTGGCCGCCCGGTCCGCCAGTTCATTTCCTGGAAGACCAGCGTGACCAGGAATCCAGCAAAAGGCGAGCCGGGTGCTTAATGAATCAATTTTTAAAATTTGTTCGTGAATCATCTGCACGAGAGGATTCCACGAGTAGAGAGTGGACAATGCCAACATAGCACTCATGGAATCCGTGCAGATGAGAACAGAACGGTGACACTTACGATACACAAAACACAGAGATTTAAAAATGGCGTATAATTCAGCCATAAAAACACTGGATTCACCAGGTAAACCAAATTTAAAATTGTTTCCCTCCACAACAAATGCGCATCCCACGGAAGCCCCACACTTGGAGCCATCCGTATAGATGCGCTCAAAGCCCTGAAAGCGAGTGGAGAGGAGCTCATTAAATGTCCTCTCATATATAATCGGCGGGGTGGTCGCTTTAGGGAACTTGGCAAGATCATAATGGCATTGAGGTAGGCGAATCTTCCAGGGAGAAACTCGACCTGGGTATGTGGGGATAGCCTTTGGCAGGACTATCCCACACGTGTCGAATACCGATAGCATCCTGATCCCAACCGGCCTTGTACTACGCCATTTGGTTTCATACAAGACACGGTTAGGGGGATGAAACACAGGTCGGTAGGCAACATGCTCCGGCATGCAGTGAAGTTTTGAAACGTAAGATGCCAGAAGATAGGACCGCCGGTAAGAGAGAGGGGGCTCACCGGCGTCGGCACAGATGCTGACGACTGGACTGGTACGAAATGCACCAGTAGCCAGTCGTATGCCAGCATGGTGGACACTATCCAGCATCTTCAACGCCGAAGGTCTCGCTGATGCATACACAAAACTGCCGTAATCTAGTTTAGATCTTACCAAGGCCCTATACAGGCGCATCAAGGTTTCCCTATCAGCCCCCAGGACCGACCGCTAACCACTTTAAGCAGGTTGAGTGCTTTTATGCACCTCGCTTTCAGGTCTTTGATGTGGGGAATCCAGGTTAATTTAAAATCAAATAAAAGTCCCAGAAACTTTACGGTCTCCGAGACAGGTAAAACAACGTGATTCATTAAAATACTGGGGACTTGTTGTATTCCACGTAATCTATGGAAGTGGACGACCGTCGTCTTGGCTGAAGAGAAGCGAAAGCCATTACGCGATGCCCACGACCATAGATTGTTGACAGAGAGTTGTATCTGCCGTTCAGCCCTGTGGAGACTCGATGAACTACAATAAATTGCGTAGTCATCCACAAAGAGGCATGAACGGACAGGAAGGTGTACGTTGTCCACAATGCCATTTATTGCAATGGCGAACAACGCACAGCTTAAAATACTGCCCTGGGGCACCCCATTTTCTTGAATAAAATCATCGGATAAGGTGTTGTTTAACCTTACCCGGAAGTGTCTATCTGACATAAAATTAGCTATAAAAACAGGGAGGTTCCCACGGAACCCCCAGTTAAAAAGGGTTTTTAAAATGCCGTACCGCCATGTGGTATCGTACGCTTTCTCCAAGTCAAAGAAAACTGCCAAAAGATGCTGTTTATGGAGAAAGGCGTCACGAACTGCCGTCTCGAGACGGACGAGATGATCCACCGTAGATCGGTTGCGGCGAAAACCACATTGGATATTTGATAGTAGATTGCGGGATTCTAAATACCATATTAATCGTTTATTTATCATTTTTTCCAATATTTTGCATACACAACTAGTTAGGCTATAGGTCTATAACTAGTTGGTTCTAATTTTTCCTTGCCACTTTTACATAGAGGGATAATTGTTGCTTGCCTCCACAGTGTTGGGAACTGACGAGATTCCCAAACACTATTGTAGAGGTCCAACAGACATGCTCGTCCAGCAGGGGGTAACTGGCGCAACATTTCATAATTAATGTCGTCGGGGCCAGGAGCTGTGCTACCCGCCTGGGACATGGCATAGGTCAGTTCATCTAAAGTAAAGGGGGAGTTGTAATCCTCCCCTGACTCTGACCAAAGTCAATAGAATGGCGCTCTATGTTCCGCTTATGCGCTGCAAACTCATTTGAGTAGCTTGCAGTGCTAGATATGGCGGTGAACATAGAGCCCAATACATTGGCGACCTCCACAGGGGAGGAGACAAGCGTACCATTTGACATGAGGGCAGGTATGTTATTGATGGTATTTTTGCTACTACGTAATTTACGAATATTGTCCCAAACCTTAGTTGTGGGAGTGGAAATTGTAAGGGTAGTTATAAACTGTCGCCAAGACTCTCTTCTGCTTTCACGAATGATACGGCGAGCTCGAGCACGCATAATCCGGAATGATTCTAGATTATCCAAGGTAGGACGCCGATGGAAGAGACGTAATGCTCTTCGACGGTCAGAAATGGCCAATCTACACTCCTCGTTCCACCAGGGAACAGGATGGTGGCGCGGTTTTGGCGAGGATTTAGGGATAGATTCCCTCGCCGCCATGATGACCGTCGAAGTAAAATGGGCAATATTAACATCGACGTCCGGAGAAAGGGGTTGTACAAATACGGCGAGCTCGCGAAATTTATCCCAGTCAGCACGTTTAAGCACCCATTGTGGTGCACGTGCTATACCGGGAGGGTCTTCAATTAGCGAAAGCAAAATGGGAAAGTGATCGCTGCCACATAGATCCGAGTGGACCTCCCAAAGGAAGTGGGCAGCGATCCCGGGGCTACATAGAGTTAGGTCGATGGCAGAGGATACACCATTAAAGGTGGAAAAGTGTGTCTGGGTCCCGGTGTTCATTAACACCAGGTTTCCCGAGACAAGAATATCCTCTACCATCCTCCCGCGGGCGTCTGTATAATTAGACCCCCACACCAGGTTGTGTGCGTTAAAGTCCCCCAAGATAATATAGGGGGCGGGAAGTTGTTTAAAGAGGGCCTCTAGGCTCCTCTTTGAAACACGTTCACCTGGTGGGAGGTAGATGCAGCATACAGTTACTTCTATAGGAAGGGAGACTCTCACAGCGATCACTTGGAGATCAGATACAATATTTATAGACTTATTATATATATTGCTACGTGCAAGTATAGCCACACCTCCGCTAGCCCGATCGAAGAATGGCTTGTCGGTACGATATACATCGTACCCACGAAGCATCGGGCTGTCAGTTGGGCGGAAGTGGGTCTCCTGCAAACACAATATGGAAGGATGCAGGGAAGAAATTATTAGTTTAATTTCCTCTACACGAGCATAAAAACCCCTACAATTCCATTGTAGTAGCGACATTAGGTACAAATATAAATTTATTCATCCACGCAATCCATGTCACTATCTCTTAGTAATAAAAATTGGTTAAGGACCTTTTTAGGTCCTCTGGCCTTGCCAAGTCTCTCCTGGACCTCTCGTTTCAAGAGAGGCTTTTGTTTCTCCGGAAGAGACTTGGGGGTTGATTCTAAGCGCGAAGGCTTTGTTACAGCCTTTGGCACTTTTTTCCTACTATATGTGTCGCCGACACCTCTCTGGACCTTTCTCCAGGCACCAGCAGGATTCGCCTTTGCGGCCTCACCCGTTCCGCCACCCACTCCAACCTCCGGTGACCCAGAGACCAGAGCGGACGAACCAACAACGGCCGCAAGTTCTTTTGTTTCCCCGGCTGGTTCGGGGTGGGTCCCGAGGTAGGTTCGGAGGAGGTCCCCGAGGTGGGCTCGGGGGAGGTCCCCGAGGTGGGCCCCGGGGGGACCCCCGAGTAAGGCTCGGGGGAGGTCCCCGAGGTGCAGTCGGGTGTGTTCCCCGAGGAGGGCTCCTCGGCGGTACGGGTGGGGGAGACGACCTATGTTGAGGTTTCGCCTCTTCTAGCAATTTAGGCGCCACCTTAGTTGGCGCGTTATTATTGAAATTGTCTCGAGTAGAGACTAATGGCACAGGTCGTGTAGATGGCTTTGCGAGATTAACTGTGCAATGACAGTTGGGACAGTTGATATTCTGACTGACAATTTGGCTGTAGGAGGTTTGAAATACCGGAGCCTGACTAGATGTGTATTCCTTTCGTGCCTGGGCATATGAGATCTTCTTTTCGGATTGTATCTCCAGGACTTTTTTCTCTACCTTCCATTTCGGACAGGCCCGAGACCAGGCAGAATGCGGACCCTTGCAGTTGACGCAGTGCTTAGGAGACTCACATGGTGTTTCGTGAGCCTCCTGTCCGCAATCCGCACAGGTTGGCTTGCCACGGCATCGCAGCCTCGTATGCCCAAATTCCTGGCACTGAAAGCAGCGCCGGGGGTTAGGGACATACGGACGGACCCTGAGCACGTGGAAACCTGCTCGGACCTCCTTTGGAAGGGTAGGTGTTGCAAAAGTAAGGATATACGTGTCGGTTTTTTTTCTCTTGTCCGTTCTTTTTGGTTACAATGCGGTATACTTCGGTGACGTGCTGGGGGGAAAGTTCCTCACAGATATCCTCAATGCTCACGCAGTCGAGGTCATAGCAAGTGACCACTCCCTTGCAAACATTGAGGAACCCGTGAGGCTCCACCTTCACCGGTATATGAGACGTATTGCTCAACGGTATTTTAGAGATTGCCATTACTTTTGAGGACTGAATATCTGTTATTGTTTGTATCATTATAGTGCCATCACGCAGTTTTCTTATTGATACGTCAGACTGTGCTGCACCATTTATCACTCTTTCGAGGATAAATGGGCTTACTCGCTTAAGACTTTCGTTTTCCTCTACTCGAGACATTACCATGAAGCGGGGCTGGGGCCTCACAACTTCCTGGACTTTTTCTGTTAGAGGGCTGGACGGCCTTACCCGTTTCCGGCTCTTATCATTAATACGGCCCTGTGAGGGGCCGGGCAGTGAGTTGCCAGCGGGGTGTGGCAGTACGTTGCTAGCGGACAGTGAGGTGTCAGCGGTGACAATGGAGGTGGCCATGCCTTTTTTGGGGACAACCTGCACAATACTCGGATCGTAGACCCAGGGTGATCCAAGTTGGTTCTACCACATGAGGCCCTGTTAACCCTCCTGGCGGGAAACCCCACACGACGCTAGACATGACAACCTTCGCGTGGGGCTGCGCCAGGAGAGAGGTCATCGCAGCAAGTGGGTGCAGGAAAGTGCCAATTTTACGTCCGGGCCTTCGTGAACGCAACCGGTCTTTTCTCGAGGTAGGGTACCCGGTTATTGTCATCCCTAAGGCCCTTCTACCAAGATATTACAACCGGCGCACTTTCATTCGGGAGCTCAAGGCAGTGGTATCCAATAATAAACAGAGAATAGCCGGGTTAGTTGCCAAGGTCGTCAACGGAAAGGCCAAAGGCCTCTGTGCAGGATGAACGGTGGGGGAAAGGAAGAAAAAGGTAAGGATAGATAAAGCGAAGGGGGAAGAGTGAAAAAAAGGTGGAAAGTGAAGGAAGAAGAAAATGATGTGAAAGGAAAGATATAGGATAGGTTTGTCCCACACAAGGTACGTCCTGCACAGAAGCCTCCCCTTTTAGTCGCTTCTTACGACAAGCAGGGGTTACTGCGGGACTATTCTAAACCCCGTCCCGCAGGGGGGTACTATTTTGTTAATTAATAAATTTGAACTTTATAGTTTCATCAACTCAATTGTTTTCACTGTCACTAAACCTTACCTAACACAATATTTTGTGAATCAATAAGTTTAAACTGTATATAATCATCAATTTAGCTGGTATTTTTATTTATATTAACCCTAACCTCAATAATTTTTCTGAATTTATTAATTTTAAAGTTTCACAGATTTATTTTACTGTCACTAAACTTTACTTAACATAATATTTTCTAAATTAATAAATTAGAAATTTGTAGTTTCATGAATTTAATTATTCTTATTGTGACTAAACCTAACCCAACACATTTTCCGAAATAATTAATTTGATTTTAACAATCCAGATAGTTGACTTAAGTGTACACAATGGAATAATCAAGTGGTTTTTTTTCAGGTGGAATTGTATAAGACTGGCGGTGGAACATACACCAAGCAGCTGGATGATGAAGGAGCTAAGCTAATGGAACTTCTCAAACCACAATTTGTCCCATTAGTAAATTTAAGTGATAGTGACGCAGGATATCACTTTGAATTTCCTGGAGAGGAACAAGTTGAAAAGGTAATTATTTTTATTGGGTTAAATAGTGGTATTTTGTTTCATGATAAATTTAAACAAAACTGTTGTTTATAAATAACAATTGTTTATTATTTTTATAGCAATCAGATGAGTGTCTCGTCAACCCTACTCATTCAACTATTATTGAGAATCCTGTAGTAGTGGTTTGCAGCACCTCAACATTAATGTAAAGTGATCAAAATGAGCCAATACTTTCAAATGCTCAAAAAGACTTGTCAATCACAAACTATTCAATGATGTCGCCTCCTACAAAAAAGAAGAAAATTAATTTCAAAAAAGATTTTTCATTTCATCAAAGTAATTTAGAAGGGTTCACAGATACTAGGTGCTCTGTTGAGAGAAAGAAAATTCAGCTTCTTGAATAAAAACATAAGATGGAAATGAAAATCCTTCAGACAACATTAGAAGTTCAAGAAACAGAGCTTAAAATTAAAAAAGCTATGCTGGAAATTAAATTAATCGAACTAAGCAACTTGAAGAAATAATATATTTAGCCAAAGCTACTTTGAATATATAATACATATTTATTGTTTTTCATTATTATAAAATAAAACTTATTGTGTAGGTAATGTAATAATTTGTTAATTTACTAACAATCTGTTGTAATTATCAGTTCCCACCTTTCTACCCTTTCCAAGAAAGTTGTATTTATAAGCATTGTTCTGGTCGCAGTAGTAGCTCTCCCTCTTTCATTATGACGATTCAAAGGAACATCAACTAAAGGATAAATTCTTGCAGGTATATGTATATCTTCTAATGGTGGTGGATCATCTTCTCCTCTTTCAAGTAAAATATTATGAAGCACAAAGCAAGCAACAATGCACTTCAATGTTGTTGATAGTTTTAACCCTAGGCCCATTGTAAGGCAGGGAAATCTTCTCTTCACAACGCCAAAAGCTCTCTCAATAGGATTCCTTGTGTCAATATGAGATTGATTATATAACGCTTCAGCTTCGTTAGTTGGAGAACTAAGTGGGGTTAGTAAAAAAGCACTGCAAGCATAACCTCCATCACCCAGTAGGTTTCCCTCAGGAATGTATCTGTTTTGTAGCTGAGCTCGTAATCGGCTGTTTAAAAATATTGTACTGTCGTGTACAGATCCAGGCCATCGAGCTACAACATTAACGAACTTAAATGAAGCTGTACACACAGCTTGAACGTTTACAGAAAAATAGCCCTTTCTGTTTCTATATAGCTCTACATTCACACCCCTGGTGAGAGTATAGGAATGTGAGTGCAGTCTATAGCGCCAATAATTCCAGGAAACCAGCAATAGACACAAATTCTTCTTGTAAGAGTGAAATATTTCTTTGGTCTACTTTAAGTTGTATTTTATCTTTAGCCATTAAGGCAAGGTGATGAGTCACTCTACGAACAATTCTGCATACAGTAGATTTGTTGACACCTATTAGATCCCCTATCCCTATTACTATTTGGAATGTGCTAGTTGCAAAAAATCTTAATGTCAATAACAATTGGTTAATTGGTGAGACCGGCACATTCCTCAATGTGAAATATACTAGATACTCATTTAACAATCCTATTAAATAAACACAAGAACGTTTACTCATCTCAAATTCTCTATCGCTATATTTTAAAAAAAAAGTTCATATCTTTCCCGTGGTTGTCTTGGAAATTGAACATTTTCTATAACCTCATTATATAAATTAAAAACATCTTTATCTGAAGATTCCATACTTTACACTTATAAATCAAACTCACATTAAAAATAAATTTAATTATATACAAACTTACCTATTAAATATTACTTAATAAATAAAGATTATAAAGAACAAATCTTATTTATCAAGAAAATAACAGTTAAAGGTTATGTTAACCATAAACACACTGATCGGGGAATCAAACAGTTGATGGGAGAGAATTGGCTGGTTAACTTGACCAGAGATCTGATCGACAATCACGTCCTAATTGTTAATGGTGCAACTGAAAATGAGGTTTGAGACACTGATTGGAGATCAACATACAACTGATCTCTGATCAAGCCACTGATTATTGTTTGTGCAACCGGCCCTAAATCTGTTCAGAGATCCTCAGAACAATTAAAAATATATTATAAAATCTACAAGAGGAGAGTTAAAAAAGCAACAGCTGATGACAAGGTAAATTGTTTATTTTATAAAACACTTTATAGTTTTATACAGTATTAATGATTTCAATAAATTTTAATTATTTTTGTCACTAGGCCTAGCTTAATATATTTTCTGAATTAATAAATTTTATCTTTATTGTTTCATGAATTTAATTATTTTTACTGTCACTAAGCCTAACCTAAATACTATTTTGTTAATTAATGAATTTGAACTTTATAGTTATATCAACTAAATTGTTTTCACTGTCACTATACCTAACCTAAACACAATTTTGTGAATCAATAAGTTTAAACTGTATATATAAATATCAATTTAGACGGTATTTTTATTTATATTAACCCTAACCTCAATAATTTTTCTGAATTTATTAATTTTAAAGTTTCACAGACTTATTTTACTGTCACTAAACTTTACTTAACTTAATATTTTCTAAATTAATAAATTAGAAATTTGTAGTTTCATGAATTTAATCATTCTTATTGTGACTAAACCTAACCCAACACATTTTACGAAATAATTAATTTGATTTTAACAATCCAGATAGTTGACTTAAGTGTAAACAGTGGAATATTCAAGTGGTTTTTTTTCAGGTGGAATTGTATAAGACTGGCGGTGGAACATACACCAAGCAGCTGGATGATGAAGGAGCTAAGCTAATGGAACTTCTCAAACAACAATTTGTCCCATTAGTAAATTTAAGTGATAGTAACGCAGGATATCACTTTGAATTTCCTGAAGAGGAACAAGTTGAAAAGATAATTATTTTGTATTGAGTTAAATAGTGGTATTTTGTTTCATGATAAATTAAAACAAAACTGTTGTTTATAAATAACAATTGTTTATTATTTTTATAGCAATCAGAAGAGTGTCTTGTCAACCCTACTCATTCAAATATTATTGAGAATCCTGTGTTGGTGTTTTGCAGCACCTCTACATTAATGTAAAGTGATCAAAATGAGCCAATACTTTCAAATGCTCAAAAGACTTGTCAATCACAAACTATTCAATGATGTCGCCTCCTACAAAAAAGAAGAAAATTAATTTCAAAAAAGATTTTTCATTTCATCAAAGTAATTTTGACGAGTCGGAACGAGTCAACTAGGGCTGGCTAGGTGAGTGATACAACTTCTTCTGTGTCATGTTGTAACAAGGTTACAGAACCGAAACATAAGATGTCAATGAGAAACTTAAATCATAGAACCGACACACAAGACGATGTGTGACATCCTTAAGGTTCCAGGAAGCGTACCATAAATAATATTCAAGGAATCACAAGCGAAAACCGATTGTTTATTTATTTATTACATAAGTTAATTCTGAAGTATAGAAAGTACATCATCGTTTCAAGAACAACAATATTGATTTGACCAATTTAAAGTCTAGTGTTCAAAAACAACAAGACAAGTGGCTTTGCTGAATTAATAACCACGCAATAAGTTATTATTTATATTTAAATCTAAAACCCATAGGCTGCTGAGAATCATCCCAGACTATACATTATTATAACATCAATAGAAAAATAGGCAGGGGCATCACAAGCTCTCAAGAAAAAGGATTTTTCTATACACTCGTTAAACTTGGCCATTCTAAAGCCTTCCCTAAAAAGTTATCACCATAACAAAGTTTATACCAAAACATAACAAATTGGCACAATTCAATATAATTGTCTCTGTCAATAACGCTATTAGATAATATCTGAATCTAACAGCCGAGAGCAATTTGATATAATCATCTCGGTCAATAAACGCCAATGAATGTTAGTTCAGTTTAACAAACATGAAAACTATATGTTGACTAGACGTATCACTAACGCCATTAAATATTAACTTTAGTTTAACCAATAAGAAACCTATACGTTGGCCAGACGTATCTTTATACGCCATTAAATATTAATTTTAGTATAGTAAATAAGAGAACCATATTTTTATTTTAGTCAGTGCACCAGAGGCCCCAAACTCAGCAAACTAACCAACGTAAATTAATTAATTAATAGCAATATAATATAGAGCACGCCGGTAAATATACCCTATATATTTACAATTAGATATACTCGCAACAATTCCACGAGATATTTCCAAAGCCCCAAAGAAAGACTATATTCATATTAAAGTTAATTCCAAACGATAATTTTGTAAAGAAAAAAACCCCACAATGATATCGAAACTTAATTTTGAAGTTCCTGCCCTAGAGAAGATTTAAGTCGACGCCCTCACCTTATAAATGCCGGTGGTTCAATGAGTAAATAGCCTAAAGTTACAAGCCATTTTATAGCACACAAACTCGAACAAATTCACAGAGAGGGGGAAGTTGGGAGGAGAAAAACAAACGAAAGAAGGGAGGTGAGCAGCGCTATGGTGGGGTAAACGGTGACACTGAGAACTATCGAAGGTGCTAGGAAACTCCCCAGCCGGAGCCGGAAACTACCTGGTCAAACTCAGTCTTTGTCTATTGCGGGCATGGCAACCATCACGAGCGGGGTGTTGAGTTCGGCCTGGCTTCAGTTCGCGTTGTACTTCCCTTGGTGGAGAGTGTCGTTATGTGTGAGCTCCGGAATGCCCCATTCAGCAAGGCAGGCGGTGAGTACAGCCCCATGTTACGGACCATTAGACAGTTTGTTTCTTCTTAGGCGTGACTTTGTTTCTTATTTGGTGTAACATCGTTACAGATGAGAGAGTTCAATCATAAAACCGAAACACAAGACGTTGATGAGAGAATTCAATCATAGAACCGAAACACATGACGTCGATGAAAGATTTCATTCAATCATATAACATAAATATCAAGACGCCTATGACAAACTTCAAGTTTATCAGCTGATGAGAATGTACGTGAAGTGTTGTCACCAGATCTCAAAAATTGAGATGTAAATTACTGTTGTGAAAGATAATCTCTTCACGAGCTACCACTATCTCACGCTTAATTATTCGGCGATTACTAGCTTAGACCATTCGACCACAAAAGTGAGACAGCATTTCAAGAGTATGGCATAATTTCGGAAGAACCACCGGGCTGAGGGTTGAAAGCACTTAGGGTATGAGATCTACTCGCCCTATTGTCAACTGCCCTGACCCGGATGGGACAAGAGGCTTCCCCTCTCTGCCTGAATGTTCCTTGTCTGGTAAACCTGATATAGATCCTTCTAGTGGCGGACCACGTACTACATCTGGAGGGTTTAATTCGGTGGACGACTGCATCTCTGTCGAGGCTGCTTTATGGTAGTGAGACCCCCTACACTGGCCAAACATTAAGTGGATGGTAGCTAGAACTTCTGGGAAAGCTGGTCAGGACACCTCTACGAGCTTCCAAATATAAAACTCAGGTTTAAAGATCTTATGAGTGATTTCCGAGGCTAGATGCCTGACATCCTTCGAGGGGTTAAAGGCCCTACTTGAGAGCTCGGTACTGATGGAAGAAGGAGCCGACTCCTATTGACGAGGGAAGCTGGCCAAGTCTGGTCCTGTTCCCAGGAGTCTAGTCATGACAGAGTTGATGGCCAGCATGGGGTAGTAGGTCCCTTCATTCTCTGCTGCACACGTAATGTGTGTGGCTACGCTCATAGAACACACTTGTGATAAGTTAGAGGAGCCTCGTAAGAGGTGTTAGTTCCCCAGATAAATGGCTGCCGAACCCTGGCCCGGAGAGTGAGTTTCCACTTAAAACAGGAGTTGAATTATATAATATTTTATTTTCCTGAGTTACACAGTGATTACAGGTTCTAATATTATCAGGGTAGGTGGTGCAAAATGTTCGCTGTGTGTGTTTCCACACGTGTCTCCAGTCAAATTGTAAGACGACGGAGGCGACGGGGTAGTTTATTGGTTCCTACAAGGCTGCCAGGAGTTCCGACTTTTGGGAAATCGATTGATTTGAGTGAAAATGCAGTGAAAAGACTCAGACTCATTGGCACGGAAACTATAATGTTTCCTGGGTGAGGGCGGATAGGTAAGGCATCACAAGCCACAATCAACTAGAATTTGTTCATTAATGGCGCTAACATCCAAGTCACTAATAAAATATATTGAGTAGAAAATACAATTCATAATTAGTAGATGCCAGTTAAACATTTAAAATTGAATATTCTCTAATTAAAGGTTATGTTAATTTATGTATAATAAACTATATATTTTTTTCTGGTTAAATTGGATATTTTGTTTAAACCATATCTTATTTTTTACTAAATGTGAACTCTGTATATACTTTTGAATAGTTACTAACGGTAATTATGAACACATGTTTGTGTTTTAAAATATGGATAACATTGTCTATGTTTGGAAATTTTAATATTCTGAAATATAGCACACAGTTATATTTTCAATACATTGATTCTACGTTGTAATTAAAAATATTTATTTAAAATCAATTTTTATGAAAGAGAAAAAGCTACTAGTTCTCTTAACTATAATTTTTCTAAACAAAATCTCAAATACAAATGAAGTAAAACTTATAGTTATACCTACAAGAAGGATATAAAAAGCAGTTTGAGTATGGCTGACTCCCAATGCTTTCAATTGATCAACCTTAACTCTATTACTAGATGATATGCTCTGTTCATACAAATCATCGTTCAACCACTTGAGCAGAAGTCCCGATTCAACAGCTCTTCTGGCGATCTTCTCTATTCTGTCTTGCAAAGGGGAAACGAAAGGAAATTGTATAGCAAGACGAATTGATAATGGACATTCCGCCATTAGATGCAATAGAGGATATCCATCTCTATAGTACCTGTTATCTTGAATATATAACTGAGAAAAATATAATGCATCAATATAAGCTATGGTTCTATTAAAAGCAACCATGTCAAGGGCAGATTTAACACTATTAACAAAAAATCCTCTTTCAATCAATGTTGCCACAACTTTGTCGTTATAGTCCGCATCTCCAAACATAACTTTTAAATCATCACCTGTGCCATCAGATTTAAGTACGGATATATTAAGATTTGTATCAATCAAGTGATCCAGGGTATTTATATCAGGGTAGAAATGAGGTACTGTCAAGTAGCTGATCAAACTTCCCTGATAAGCGCCCAAAAGTATTAAGCTCACCCACAAACAAGACATGACAAAGATTTTTTGTCTCGAGGAAACTGATGTAAAATTTGTGGCTCCAGTCACAAAGATTCTAAAAGTTTCCAAAATTGTTAACATTTCTAAAGACGCATCTTGTCTAAATAGTTTCCACAACAATGTAATAAGTGGTAGGTTGCCTAAAACAAGTGCCCAGGTATTTTTAGTGAAAGGTAGAACAATGTTCAGGTATTGAGGAACACGTTGGGCTTTTGGAACTGTATATTGAAGACAATTTTGATAAAAAGATACAGTGGATGTAAATTGATTCTTTGTATGTTTAAAATAGATATTTCCAAACAAATCTGGTATATTTTCTTTAGTATCAATGTTTGTTTCGTTATCTGAGTAACCCGCAATATCTTGATGTTTCGGTTTAATGGTAACCATTGTAGCATTCATTCTTCGTATCAATAATTGAATACCTAAATATTCAAACCTTGCTTGACCCAGCTTCATAATTGATACCCCTCTGCCCTCGTTACTTTTATTTTATGTCCATATATATCATTTAGTTTGTTTGAAAATATTTTGTTCTCTCTATTTCTCAAAAATGTTTTTGATAGTTCCCTAAATGAACCCTTGTTTATAAACTGATTGTAAAACCACACTTCTGTTGTTTTAATTGAGGAAGGTGATTGATTTGTATTTTTATGGTTTGGTAAATAATCCTTGACGAAATGAATCACTACCAGATTCAAAATGTGATATTCTTTCCACAATCTTTTACATTCCTCTTTAAATAAGTATATTTCATTTTTATCTTGTAAAGTAGTTATTATTATAAACGGTATCCTTGGGTTACCGATGAAAGTGTCTCGAAATTGTGCCAGGAATTCCCAAAATATTTGATCAAATTTTTCGACAAACCAAAATAACATCCTTGGTACTCCTATCATGCCACTGAATAATAAATCATCTGGAAATGTTTCTTTTAAATTCAAGGTAATGTGTTCTTTCATTTCTAAAGTGAGAGTAGGGAAATATTCCACCAAGTGCACTTGCCTGAACAATTCATTTGAATGATGAAGACTATTTTCTTGTAGAACGACTGTGACCAGAGGGCGAGACCCACATTTTGGAATAATGTTTACGATGGAGTGAACAGTTTCTAAGAAATTGTTACTAGAACTAAAATAGCCAATTGAAGAGTCAAGTTTGGTTTCAATATTCCTTACCAGGCATATGATAAAAATGTTCGACAACACCTTCATGATTTGTTTAGCTTTTATCACTTATGAAAATTTTGTTTATAGATATTAATTTAATTAATTTAAATATTTAACTAATAGAAAGTATTGGTTATGATCAGCAAATAATCTGTTTTAAATATTGTTTAAATAAATATTTTACATACAATAGTTTCCAAAAATGTGTTTAAAAAATATTGTTTGATTCAAGAATTTCGTACAAATAAATATAAAATACCCTCAAGTGGCCTCAATAAAATCAGCACTGAATAAGCTATGAAGTATATATCTGTTTTATAGGAAGAGTACCTTTAACTTGATATACAAAATAAATATTGAGAAAGATAATTGTTTTGTCACAATATAGGTCAATTTGTATGATTGACCAAGCTTATTTATAAAATAACATACATAAATAAAATACATATGTCTAAACAAAACATGCAATTGTTTTAAGTGAGGAAACAATTTATACAACTAAACAATATCATAAATATAAAAAAGCAATCATTATATTACAAATAACTTTTTAAAATAGGATATATTAAATCTACCACACGTATTTAATAACTAACCAAAATAAGTCAAAATTTGTCAAGTATTTATAATTACTGAAATTTAGAATATAAATATATTTATAATAGAAAATCTACACTATACATTAATCAAATTTTATTTATTTTCGTTAAATTATAATATAACTACAGATGACTACTAATCGGTAAATCCAAGAAAACCGGGAGTTACGTTTGAATTTTGTGCATCAAAGAAATAACCCACGTAATGTGGTTGCTTTTTGGTGCCAGCTGTGAAAATTTAATTCAAGGACCACTCTAAATAGATTTTAGGGACAAAAGAATTTAAAAAAAAATTGTAAAATGTCAATTTTAAATTTATTTGAGAGGAGATTAATTTTCAAAATGTTTCTAGAACGAGAAACACTCAAAAAGTTTCTAAGTTAACTTAATCGAACACCCCTTTGACAATTATTTTTTAAAAACCTTTCCTAATATCCTGCCTTCCCAAAAAGGTTATTTTGACACTTTATTATTATTATTATTATTATCATTGTTTTGAGGCCCGTCGACACAGTAAGGTCATTAGGGCCTTTAAAAATAAATTAAACACAGTAGAATCCCAATGGGAAGAGACATCACATAGTCCACCTGTTAGAATAAACAGGTGGAGAGATAAAATATAAAACAATATACAATAATAAAATTTTAAATTAATTTAAAAACAGTTATTCTCAATAT
>JBCFYV010000703.1:0-68189 GCA_039000515.1 Timema cristinae
TCACGGGCACACAAATAACAATTTTGGGAAAACAAGTCTAGATGCATGAAGTGTTTTGGAGCCCCACCTCCCCCCAAACTGCCCTTTTTGTTTTATAGGAAACGTAAAGGGGGATACTCCCCAAAAGATAAAGAGCTTGAAGATTTTTTTAATGTTTTTTTAATAGATATTGCCCTAATGAATAAAAAAAAAACCCCAAAGAGAAAACTTTTATATTTTTACGGCTAAACTATGTATAAAAATTTTATGGGCCCTAAGGCAGGGGGGGGGGCAGGGTTATCTTGATCAAGCCCCATCTCCCTCATCCCAACATCTTTTTAAAAAAATCTCCAGAATATAGAAGTCCGGAATAAATGTAAAAAACTAGCGGCGAGAGTGTCCTTTTTCAGGCCATATAAAAAAACCTCTGCCCAAAGACGCTACTCCCAAAAGACTTAGACGAAATCACAAACGCAAAAAACTGTTTTTGGCGGTTGATCTTAACTCTAAAAACACCAGCTGGAAAAAGCCCGGTTTGCCACCCGGGGAAAAGGGCGAATTTTAACAGACCCCGCAGGGCATCAAGACTTCGTATTGTTGCCCCCAAAAGGACCTACATTTTATCCCCCCAAAATTTTCTAAAAAACCCGATATCATAGACGTTGGGATTGACTAAAATTGGTGTAACCCCTTTGGGGTATGGTATTAAAGGAACTTGGGTTCGGACCACCCAAACCCCCTTTTTCAGTGCCGGGGAAAGAGGAAATTTTTCCCCCGGGTTCCCCAAAAAAAAAGTTCCGGGCACCTTCTTAAAACCCCCAGGCCAACTTCAAAAATTAAAAACATTAATGTTTCTTTCATATTGGGGGGGCTATGTATAAACCCTTTATGGGGCCAAAATTAATTGTTTACTTTTGGAAATTTGCTCTGGTTTGTTTCCCCGAAAATGTTTTTGTAGCAAAAAAATGGCGTATGAAGGGGGAGGAGGGTGGAAAATGGAAGGGGGCAAGGGGGTGTTCCCCAAAGGGGATGGTAATGAAAATTTTTAAAAATTTTTCTCAACTAAATTTTAAAAACATGTCTTCCAAATTTTTTTTTGAAATTTTTGGGATATTCTAAAATTTTTTAGTTCATTAGACTAATTTTCCCCGAAAATTGATGCCTCTGAAAACATTTTTGGGGTCTTCACCACAATATTTTGAAAATAGGTTTTCCCCTAAAAACTGACTGCTACACCCCCGACTACTACTATCAATGGGTATATTATTTATACTTTTCAAAAACCTACTTTAGATTTTTCAAAAAAACTATAGACTACTATTTTCGGCCTTTTTAAAAAACTTTGTTTATTTAAGAAAAGTGCAATTTAACGGTTACAAGGATACACACCAACCCTTATTATAAAGAATTCTTTCGGGAGCAAGTGGAGTGTTACCCCCCAATTCACATCCCCCTCCCCACCCCTCCCCTTTGGGTACATCCCTGGAAATCACACAATTTTCACAACTCAACCTACCATTTTAAATGTAAAATTTTAAAAGTTGCGGGTTGCATCCCTCCCTCTTTTTTTTAAATTTTGAACTCAAAATTAGACTTCAACAAAACCTGTATTTTAAGTAACAGTTTTAGGGTTTCAGAACAAGTCCCCCCCCCCACCTCTTTCCTTCCCCCCTAGTCTGGGGGTTCCCCCCCCTTCCAGGGGGCTGTTTCGCGGATGCAAAAAGGGGTGGCATGGGAAAAGGGTATTATTGGTTGGGGAAAAATCTTGTTAAATTTTCCCACAACTAAAAATAACCTTAACCATCTTTCCTAACCCCATTAAAAAAAGGCCTCTTTCCGGGGGTGAAAAGGAAAATTTTTTCCTGGCGCTTGTCCTCTCTTGCTTTTCCCCTATGGGCTGCGACACATAAAAATGTTTTCCTGTAAATTAGTGGGTCGCCTGTCCCTAACCCGAGAGTGCTTTAAACAGGAATTTAACTTTTTTCGTGACATCTCGTTCAGGGGGTCTGGGGAAATTTTAAAAAGGGGGATTTCCACCAGAAAGGGGGGAGTAAAACCTTTTTTTTCGCGCCGCCCCCCTGGGGGGGGGAGTATTTTTAACTTCATATATAGTTCCCCCTTTAATAAAATCCATTATCTTTTAAATCTTATTTTTCAAAAAAACCATTAAAATGTCTTTAAATTCAGCGGCGCTTTTGCAGCAATCTTTTCGGGGAAATTTGGTCAAGGGAAAGCTGACAGTTTTAAGTGGGTCAGGGTTATTATATACAAAATATAAAGGCGTGACAACAAATAGGATTTAAGTTCTATTTGTTGGAGAACAAATATAACGTGTGGTACCGGTCGATTTCCCTGCTTACCGACGACACTGAAGGGCTCCCAAAAGCCATCACCCCCTATCTACGAGGTATTTCCAAAAACAGCAAAGGCACTGATAAACTTCGAAGGTTTTTAATAAAACTTTTATGGGTTTAATCAAATCAACGAAATTTTTTTTTTCAGGTGGGGATGTACAGAGTATTTTTCAAATCTCCTCTACGCAAATGGGGGGCACCACTCTTAAATTCTTTTAACTTGAATAATTTTTCTAATCTCGTTAGGATTGCAGAAAAACGGTTTTTAACTTTCCTCACCAAAATTGGGCCCACTCCTTTTAATTCAAATTTTTCTAATCTCATTAGGATGTACAGGATGGGGTTTTTTCAACTCCCTCACCCCAAATGGGTTTCCCCCCCTTTAATTCAAATTAGTACGTTGAATAATTTTCTAACTCAGTTAGGATGTGAGAGGGGGTTTTTCAACCTCCCCTACGCAAATGTGGGCTACCCTTTTAAATTCATTTTTTTCTAACTCAAGGAAAATCAAATCAATCGAAAATGTTTTTCGTTGGATTCAAGAAGGGGGTTTTTCAACTCCCCCTTACCAAATGTGGGTTTTCGCCCTCCTTTTAAAATTCTTAATTAGTACTTAAATAATTTTTCAAAACTCATTTGGATTGAAAGGTAAGGGTTTTTCAACCTTCCCTTACCAAATGTGGGTGCTCCTTTTAATTCATAATTTTTAATCTCAGTTAGGATTAAAGGTAAGGTTTTTTTAAATTCCCTTACGCAAATCGGTTCACCCCCCTTTAATTCTAATTAGTATTGAAAAATTTTCTAATCATTTAATTTGGGGGTACAGTTTTTCAACCCTCCTCTACCAATGTACTCACCCCTTTTAATTCATAATTTCTAATCCTTAGATTACAGAGAAAAGGGTTTTTCAACTCCCCCTTTACGAAAATTTTGGGTTCACCCTCTTTAATTCTTTTTAGTACTTGTAATTTTCTAATCTCAGTTAGAGGGGCAGATACAGGTTTTTCAACTCCCCTCCAATTGGCTCGCTCCTTTTTAATTAAATTTTCAATCTCAGTAGGATGTACAGAGTATATTTTTTTCAACTTCCCCTACGCAAATGCGGGTTCCCCCCCCTTTAATTTTAATTAACGTTGATATTTTAAAATTCTCATTAGGAGTGAAAAGGGGTTTTTCAACTCCCTCACGCAAATGTGGGCTCACCCCCTTTTAAATTCTTTTTTTCTAATCTCATTAGGATGCGAGTATGGTTTTTTCAATCCCCTCACCAAATGTGGTTCCCCCACTTTTTAATTTTAATATACTTGAAAATTTTCTAATCTCTTTTAGGATGTGCAAGTAGGGGTTTTTTAAATCCCCTCTACGCAAAGAAACCACCCCTTTTAATTCAAATTTTTTCTTCTCAAGGAAAAATCAAATCAATCGAAATATGTTTTTCTTTTAGGATGTCAAGTAGGGTTTTTCAACTCCCCCTCTACGCAAAGGGTTTTTCGCCCTCCTTTAATTCTAATTTAATACTTGAATAATTTCTAATCTCATTGGGGGATGTGCAGGAACAGGTTTTTTCAACTCCCCCTCTACGAAAAATGTGGGCTCGTCTTTTAATTTCTTTTTTTAATCTCATTAGATTACAGAGAAAGGGTTTTTTTTTAAACTCCCCCCTTCGCAATGCGGGTTCACCCCCCCTTTAAATTCTTAATTGTACTTTTAAAAATTTTCTAATCTCAGTTGGATGTGAGGTACAGGTTTTTCAACTCCTCCTCAAACGCAAATGTTTAGGCCACTCCTTTTAAATTTTCTTTATTTTCAAATCTCAGTTAGGTTTTTTTACAATATAGGGGTTTTTAAACCCCCCCTACGCAAATGGGTGTTCACCATCTTTAAAATTTTTAATTAGTACTTTTAATTTTTTTCTAATCCGGGTTTGTTTGCTTTACAGGTTTTTCAACTCTCCCTCTACCAATTTTAGGCTCGCTCTTTTAAAATTCAAAAATTTTCTAATCCATTAATGTACCAAAGAGGTAAGGTTTTTTTCAACTTCCCCCCCTTTACCAAATGGGGGTTCCCCCCCCTTTAATTTTTAAATTTAGTACGTTGAATAATTTTCAATCTCAGTTAGGATGTCAAGAAAGGGTTTTTTTAAACTCCTCCCTACGAAAAAAGGGCCCACTCCTTTTTAAATCCAAAAATTTTCTAATCTCATTTAGGAGAAAAGTATAGGTTTTTTCAACTCCCCCTTTAGGCTCACCCCTTTAATTTCAAATTTCAAATCTCAGTTGGGGATGACAAGTGGGGGTTTTTTTCAATCTCCCTCTACCAAATGATTCACCCCCTTTAATTCAAAATTAGTACGTTGAATAATTTTAAAAACTAGTTGGATGTGCAGAGTAGGGGTTTTAAAAACCAACTTTTAATATGTTTTTGATTAAGCAATCAGAAAATTTGGGTTCCTACATCACGCTTTTACGGGTTCAAATCTCGGGCATGCAAGAAGATCCGGGTTTTTTTCCCCCATCCCTTTTACAAGGTTTCAAATTCAGTAAACAAATGAAGAGAGGGTTTTTTCCCCTTTTTTCCTTACGTAAAGCAGGATGCCCCCTCTAACACACGATTCGGTTCGACCCTTGCTTTAGTCCTCCCCCACATTTTTTAAAAAAACCTTTTTTTTTTTTCTTTACAATGTTCGCCCCTTCGGATAACCCCCAAATTTATATACTGAATGATTTTTAAACTCACCAGGGTACATAGGGGGGCAACCACCTTACCTTAAAATACGTTATATCCGAATTAAACACACTTAGTTTCAATTTTGTTTCAGGGCTTAAAGAACGGTTAACTAGCCCCCTGTTTTTTTTTATAGCTTCTCAACCGCCGAAGAGATATGAGCAAGTTCCCCCAAATGAAAAATAAATGAGGGATTTTGGTCCTTTTTAAGAAACACCAACCCCCGAACTGTCAAACCCCGACAAAACTTTCGTTAAATCCCCTCCAAAAATTTTATCCGGCAAACAATGGGTGGGGGTTACTCCACGCAGCGCTAATGAACGACTTTTATGATATTTGAAACAAACGTTACTTCGTAAGGGAAGTTGTATACGTTACATTGAGTTTTAACCCGCCAGTTAAACCTCGAGCTACTGAAATCAGACCAGGGAAAAATATAGACGTACAGATCCAAAGACTTTTCCCTTTATCCGAAACTTAGGTAGGTTTTTACCATTTTAAAGGCTTTACCTGGCCCCGCAGGATCTTTAAACTTATTGAAAAACAACGCTCGACTATAAAACGTATCAATCAAAAACGAGTTCCCCTACAAATGTCGTACATTTCTCTTTTCGTGGGGAAATTTTTTTTGTAAAAACGTAGAAAAGAATCAAACGCAAGGGCCCCTAAAAAGGTAATTGTAGCCTCTTTCGAGTTTAACACCCTCTGTGATGTTTTGAAAAGGGTTATTTCAATTCTTCTCTATACGAATTTTTAAACCACTAAACTTAGAAGAAATAGAAAATAACGGGGTCTTCCCACCCCTTGCTCAATTGGGGGCTTTTTTTTCTAGAGACTCAGGGGGATGTACAACGTACTTAATTTAAGAAAATTTTCTCGAAAAAACCGCTTTCACGATCGGGGCCCACGTTCAAATCCCTGAAAATACGCACGTAACGCGATAAATGTTCAAGCGAAGAAGGACTTTGTTCCCCCGCCGTATTGGCTGCTCTTTGACCCAGGGTTTCGCGTTTTAGGGGTCTTATCCAAATTTTTTCGGACGTTTGAATCTAATGGGTTTTCCGCTTCCGTTCGAAATGAAATATTAAAACGCTTCGAAAGGCTTAACGAATATCTTTTAATGTTCACTGCAAAACACAAGGTAGGGATTTCTTAGGGGACACTGCAGACAATTAAAAATTTAGATCGTTCCCGTGCATGTCACGCAAAGTTGCAAATGTTCATTTTTCATGATAAAAGAAGGGGACGGAAAAATATCATTTCATGCAATCAAAATCTTCAGATTAAAAACCCCCTAAACTAAACCCAACGTCTAACGAACCGGGGATTTTGTGACCGTTGTTTGAGCTCTTTTCTGACTGAAAAAAACTTTAAAACAAAAAGAAAGTGAAAAAAATTTTTGGAGCGGTAAGATACATTCCCCAAGGGGGAAAATAATTCCCTTTACGTTCTCACAGTTAAAAACGGGAAAAACGGGATTTATTGTTACGCCGATTGGAAGTTTACTCGTGCCTAAAAACGTGTGACCCTGACACAAATTTTCCTATACGAAATGTACAGAGTCAGTACCTTTTTGTAGGCATGTACACAAAAACTTTTTTAAGAAATCCCCGGGTAACGCACTTCCGGGGAAAAAGATTTAAAATCAATTTTTTTAACCCGAATACAAAAGCGCGTATAGATTATTTTACTGATTCCAATGACGCCGCAAACCCACTCTCAAAGAATGCTCACAAACGCTACACATTGCATTTTTTGGAAAAAACCCTACGCGAATGATGTACCCGTTTTAGGGTCATTGTCACTTGACAGGATTTTACCGGGGTACTCACGCGGGTGTAATTTTAATTACAAGAACCATATCATCTAGCGGGGTTATTATAACGCACTTGCTACGAAAATTTTTTTCCTTCTCGAATCCTTGTTAAACGTAGAAAAACGATCCGTTCACAGGGGGGCTTCTTGTCAATCCAGGAAATTAAAGGTTTTGGGCGAGACAAGGGGAAAATTTAAAAGTAATCATAAGTATATTCGGCACGGGTTTCGAGGATCACAATTAAAATTAAGATATTTCACTTTCTATGTACCCCCTAAAAATGCTACTTACCTGAACCTAGCGCTTAAAATCACTCGAAGTGTCACCCGATGATGAACGTTTTCAAACTATTTGCTCAAAGGGGGGTTTCCCCCTATATTTATAGTTCTTTTGAGCGGTAACGGACCATTTTCCCGCAAAGAAAAAATTTTTAAAAACCCTCACGGATACTCATACTCCATAAGACAAGATCACCCCCTGAAGGTTTGCGCCTATTCGAAGAAGAATCTTGGTTTACCAAACCCTCTACCTTCATACCGACAACACACTCACGTCTTTGAAAAACTTTTTGTCTTTGTAGAAAACTAAGGCCGACCCCGGATGTTCTTAGGGCCCCCCTCTAGCACCAAGCTCATTAAAAAACCCGGAAAGGCTCGAATTAATAGAGACGAAAAATTTAAATGCAAAAATTCTTTGGGGGAGCTATTCGGGGGGATATTTTCGTAGCTAATGTCATTCTGTAGCTAAAAATCTTTATGATTCTTTTGATCGTTCCAAACCAGATCTTCCCTCTTTTATTGATGAATGGACTCTATTTTTACATGTTGGCTCATTACCCTTGGGGGGTTCAGATGGCGAAGATATAAAAAAACGCTTAACGTGCTAAACGCGGAGGACGATGCGGAACAGGTTAATCTTGCATAATCAAATATCCGAAAATGTACAGACCTCTTTCTGACTTCCCGTTCTTCCTGAAAAGGATTCCCCCCGAGGGAAACACGAAAATTTTTAACACTCTAGCTGAAAGAATACGTCATTCACTATCGTCTCAAATTATTTTTTAGTGAATGGGTTAAACTGAGAGGTCCACCTGCCTTTTTCAAACAACCGTGGAGGCCCGAAATTTTAAACTGAACGCGGAAAAGGAGCAAAGCGACAATCTTTTTGAAAACATGTTTTTAAAATTAAAGAAAAACGCGCTTCGCCGTCTTTATCTAAAAAGAGGGCCTACCGTAGGGTAAAAATAATACGGGTGGAAGGTAAATTGGGGCTGTAACCTTTAGCCAGCCAAACTTAAAAACCGTATATTTTTATCAAAAACCTGGTTATTTTGAAGGAACCGCAGGAGATTTACTTTGAATCCAATTAGCGGTTTTCCCCATTTTGGAAATCTTAAAAAATAAAGTACGGCCTACTTTACCAGGTCAGGTTCCAGCCTTCCCCCAGGTACCTAAAACTCCAATACAACTGCACGACCGCTCCTCTACAAATATCATCGGGGACCCCTACCGACGACTTACCGTAGCTAATGAGTACTGAACCTCCCTCGGACAAGACAATGTTTAGGGATTCTGTATAAAAAGGGGGGTACTCGTAAACAAAAGACAAACCGAGGTCAGGTCATCACTGTTTTTCATGGGTTTACGCCCTAAACCCCTATTCTTTTTCTGTACAAGGGGGGGTGAATCTCAAAGCAAAGGTTCAAGAGTACGCTTTAAGAACCCCCTTCTTTAAGGACTATCGTAATTGTTTAATTAATGAAACAGAGTATAAGAAGCCTTTCAAAAAGACTGTGGGGTTTCAAACTTTTCACTCAAAAATTTAAATGGGGTTCATTTTTGCCTATGATAAAACGATACTGTTACCCGATCAACAAAACTCCCCTTGGGGTATTACTCAATGGGGAGCAACCAAAATACTTCCCTCCAAAAGGGAGAATTGAACGGACCATCATGAGGGGTGCCAGGAGGACTACAAGCACAGGCTTACACCCCCCACGTCAATTTAGTCCCTTTTTTTAAAAAAGACTTGAAAAAAAAAAAATTTTGCAATATTGTTTAAAAAAGTTTTTTAGGTATGTCAAGAAAAAATTTATCTTTAAAAATGCTAATTTTATAGTTACTAAAAAAAATGTTATGTTTAAAAAAAAGACTTGAAAAAAAAATAACTAATTGTATGTATCTGTTTAAATAAGTTTTCATGTACTTGTTTTGATTAATGTCACTAAAAAAATTTGAAAAAAGCAGGGTAATTTTTGTTTAAATTTCACTAAAAAACCACAAATTTAGTGTTTTAAAAAAACTTGAAAAAGTATCTTGTTTTTAAACTTGACAAAGAAAAAAAAAAAAAATTTGCGGTGAAATCTGTTTAAAAAAATGTTTACATTATATTCTTTAAAAATAGGTTTCGGTAATTTATTTTTGATTAATCAAAAGTAAAATAATTAAGTCATATCCTTTTTACATTGGGCTTTAAAAAAACTTGACTAAAAAAAAAAAATATACTAATTTACGTGTATCTTTAAAAAAGTTTATCTTTATATTCATTAAAAAAGGTTTTCTTTGGTGTATTTGTTTTTTTTTTACCGACCTCTCCAAGATTACAACTCAACCCCTGGGTACATGGGTAACGTTAGGTTAGAACCAAGTCCCCTTGATACAACGGGTACAATAACGGCCCATCAGGGTTTAAAACCCTGTCCTCCCCCCGATTACAACATTTCTCTCCCTCCTCTATCCATGTTAAAAAGTATTTCACTTTTAAAAAAATTGAAGGCAATTTTCAGGGAAAAGCTTTATCCGATGGCTAAAAAATTTTCAAAAAGGGAAGGGGGCATACCCCACCCCTCTAGGGGGAAGGGAGAAGGGGAGATAAAAGAGGAGAAGAGAGAGAAACAGAGGATAAAAAAGATCTTTTTAATTTGTTTTTTTTCCACCTATCGGGGGAAGGGGGCAAAACCCGCCTCTCCTACCAGAGAGAAGGGGGAAGAGAAAGAGAAAAAAGAGTTTAAAAGAGGGGGGAAAGGGGAAAAGAGAGAGATAAAAGAGGAGAGAAAGAAAAAGAGAGAGAGAAAAAGAGGAAGGGTGAGAAAAGAGAAAAAGGAAAGAAAAAAGAAAGAGAGAGAAGACATTTTCTCCCCTCCTCTATACACAGTTAAAATAGTTTACGAGTTTTTAAAATTTAAAGGCAAATTTCAGGGGAAATATTTTATCTGGGGGCTAAAAAGTTTTAAAAGGAAGGGGGGCATACCCACACCTACTCTGGAGAGAGAGGGGGAAGGGAGAGACAAGAGATAAAAAAGGGGGGAAAGAGGAGAGAGAGAGAAAAGAAAAATCATTTTAGAATTATTTTTCCAGGTGCGGGAAGGGGGGCTATACCCTCATCTCTACTCTGAGAGAGGGAAAGAGAGAGAGAGAAAGAAGAAAAGAGGGGAAAGAGAGGGGCGGGGGGAGTAAATTTAAATTTTTAACTGGGAAAGTTTGCTATTATTGATATATTTAAATTTCAGACCTATTTCATATTTACGGGTTCAAATTTTCACCTATCATCATAAAACTATCAAAAAAGCGAAAAAAAATATCTGTGGGCTGATGAACAATGACCCGTTTTGGAACGCGGGTTACAATTCATGTTTGGGGGAAAAAAAGGGAGGAAAAAAGGGCCACCAATTGGCCCCCAAAATGAGCAGCACATGGCAAACATGTTGTAAAAAGTTTAAGACGGGAAGTGACTTGTCATTGGAAAACAGTTCGATCACGGGGCTTAAAACCCTGGTTCTCAGAACATAGATACTAGTTACGACGGGCAATAACCACCACAGTCGGGTTACAACCCTAAACCTCTCAAAAAAAAAGGCTGGTACAAAAAACCCTGGATCTCTGGGAGAACAGTTGATCGAAAATTCGGACCCTGGGGAAACATCGGGTACAATACCGGCCTCCCAGAGTCATTTGGTACTTTAATTGACCTCCCAAGACATTTAAAAATAACCTAACCCCAAGCGGGGTACAAAACCCCACCCCCCAAAATACACGGGTACAATAATCAACCCCAGAGTACATCTGGTACAAAAACCCCCGGCCTCCGAGTACATCTGTAAAATAATCGGGGCCTCTGGGAAACAGTCTGGTACAATAACCTGGACCCCCCCAAGTACATTTGGGTACAAAAATCGGGACCCCCCAGAGTACAGCGGGTACAATAATCGAACCTCCAAGTACAGTGGGGTAAAATCCCCCGGCCTCCCAATACATCGGGTCAATAATCGAACCTCCCAGAGTCACGGGTAAAAATTTAACCCAGCCCCCGAGTACATTTGTACAAAAATTTACCTCTCGGGAAAGCCGGTAAAAATCGGACCCCAGTACAGTTGGTACAAAAACCCCAGGCCCCCCAAAGGTACAGTCTGGTACAAAAACCCCGGACCTTCAGAGTAAGTCTGGTACAAAACCCGGACCTCCCAGATTCGTCTGGTACAAAAACCCGGGCCTCCCAAAGGACAGTCGGTACAATAATCTGGACCTCCCAGATACAGTCGGTACAATAACCTAACCCTCTAAAGAGTACGTCCGCTACAAAAATTGGACCCCAGAGATACCGGGATTAGAACCTGCTCCCCAGAGTCAGTCGGGAAAAATAACCTGACCCTCAGAAAAGGGTCAGGATTTAGAACGACCTCCAGAGAAATTTGTGCAATAACACAAATTTACAACCTCCCCTTCAGAGGACGGCTGTCCCTAAGGTGGGGGTTAAACCCCGGGCCCTTGGGAAAAGAGAACACCAAAGATAAAAAACCTTTTACTTTTTAAAGGGGATCACTTAAATAAAAGTCAGGGAACTCGCTCCTACCCTTAAGAAAACAAAAATTTTAATCGTTAATTCTTTTTTATTTAAAAAAGAGCTCGTTACATTTTCAAAATAACGTTTAAAAAATCCGCCTAAAAATTTAAACATTGCAAGTAGTGTGAAAAAATTTTTTTTTTAATGTTCACTCAACCCGTCTTGCCTTTTTTACCCCAGGTCCCGTTCGTTCCTCTTAGTTTTCTTTCTTTCCCCCGTGAGTTTAGAAGCGTCGTAGTTTTCTTCCCCGTTTACGTGTACCCGCTTTCCCCAGAACATAAACTTATTGAAATCAAGCACTTTTAACTCGTTTTTTCAAGACTATCATAGAAAAAAATGAATAACCAACTCGACGTTCCGCTCGCACCTTGGCAGTCGCAAAAGTTTTGGGCCGTCAAACTTAATATTCTTTAAAAAATTTTGCTGAGCACTCAACATTTTTTTTAAACTTTTTACTTGTCCATCGGGGGGTTGATACTTTGCTGACTCAACCTTTATTCCTTTAAATAATTTTTGTTACTGAATTTCCACCTCCCCTCCCCCTTTTGCGCAAGTTGCCCATTTAAAAATTCATTTTGCAACATCCTGCTTTAAGGGTTTTTAGCGGACAACCTATGTGTATGATAGACAAAACCCTTGGGATTTTCCGGAATTTTTCCCCCTCTCGACGTTATACACCGCACCCTACCCCTTGAGAGTATCTTCCGTCGGGTGGCTCGCCACGACAATGGGGGCATGAACTTGAAATGGAAGGGTAAGTAAAGGGAAAGAGCGCTCGTTCCGTATACGAAGTCTGGAAATTACATGTCTTCGTATAATTTTGAGAAAGGGAAACCTGTCTAAATTCAATTTATACCCGTAAGGGCATTTAAATTTAGTAAGGTTACTTACGTAAATTACAATACAAAAATATTTTATCTGAAAACCGTCGTATTTTCCGCCGATCTGAAGCGCGAAAACAACGAACGAGGTTTTTTCCGCAAGTTGATTTTCACGGTCCAAAAATGTTGATAAGCGGGGCCGTTAGGGGACTCGTACAATTCCAAGACGGGAAAAGGGAGCTCGATGCCTCCCCTCTTATGAAATTAACAGTTGAGACATTGATTCGCATCTTTATATCGGAAAAGCCAAATTTTTACTAACCACCTGAGGGCCTTTCAGCAGGGGGTGGGGTCTTTGTAAAGCTTTTTGCACCGGGGGGAACGAACTAGCACACTCTTGTTTCGCATTGATCAGTATTTTAAATAAATTTTTACGAATCCTATATGGGCGAAAAGGGGTGCATACTCAAAGATCCTGTTTTAGGTGTACGGAACCCTTCAAGTCCCAACCCCGTTTGAAAATATCGCCAACCCTCCTTATAGATAATAGTTTTTTTAAACTGATCAAAAACCCCCATTCTCATTGATCATCTCACGCCGTTGACTCATAGGCGATTTTTTGGAAAAGATGCGGATTTCCCTTTTTCAATCCCGAAGTGCTTCCATTTCCCCTATTCAAAAGTATCTCCTTTTTATCGCAAAGCTGGGTGGTCATAACCCCCCTTTTTGGTAGAATCCTAAACTGTTCCCGTTGCTAAGGCGGAATATACAGGCTAGGAAGATACGGAAACTGTCAGGCTTATCGAAAAGCGGCAGACTCCCCCAAGTTTAGAATACCCGGGGTCTCCATTATTTTTCGTAACGAGTAACCAGACGCCTTTAAAAAGAGTTTTTGGCAGGTTAACACTTTCACTGTCCTTCTCTCAATGTTTCGAGGAAACTTTCCCCTTTGTTTTTTCTGTACGGTTTCCCATCCCAGCGACTCGTTTAGATCAAATACGTTTTCGCTCGTCCCTAAATTTATATATCACCCGTTCGTCAAAAAGTGTACCCCGATAAATTTTTACTCCTTCGTTACCAAGGGAAATGAATTGTTTTGGTGTTCCCTACTTATGCCTGGGGGGAAAGGGCAGCTGAAATCGTCAAGGGATCTCGGTTCTCCGTTGACTAAGCTCCGCACGAACGCATTTACGGATCCTTTACTTAAGAAAATTCACATATTGGGAATATTCGTCTTCCCCGCAGGGAAGTATACCGAGTCGAACCCACAAGGGTGCAAAGGGCCCGGGGGGTAAAAAACATGGTTTTTTTGCAAGTATATAGTCTTTAAAAGGCTAGGGTCACCCAAATCGGGCTTTGCGTTACCGGGACTTCCCTTCGCAAAATCGATCCAACGCCTCAAGTCATAGGACCCCGGGGGCACTGTATATCTTTACCGTCACAAAAAATTTATTATTACGCTTCGAAAATTTTGGTATGGAATTTAAGGCCAATTTCATCCGATGAACCATTCTTTTTCCGATTTTCCTCTCCGAGCAGGATATGAGGGGGTTTGCCTGCAGTTTGAACTCTGACCCGTCAGTGTAAGCCTGACTATTTCTATTTGAACGCAGCGCGAAATTTAAGGAAAACTAAACAAAGATCCGCTAAAACGGTACCCTACTTGATACCCAAAGATTAAGTGATGGGTATTCTTCCCAAAACAACAATCGAGCGGCGGCCTTAAACACCGAAACATGAAAAATCGGGCCCTCCACCGTTTTTTTTTATACCCACCCAAAGCGTACCCCTTTTCCGCTATCATCGTCAAAATTTGACGGCTTCCTATCTTCCCCAAAGGAACCGCTAGGTAAGCATTCTTAAAAACTCCTCAAAAAAAGGGGGTTTTTAACCCCCGGGGTCTTCGAATCCTTTCAGTAAGGGGGGACTTTGGGATATTTTATTTTTTGGGTAAGGTCGTAATACTGCCTTTTTCCCCTACGATACTTGAGCTACGTTATTCCTGAAAACCCCGTTCAATTGTTTTGTTTGGGCCCTTTGCACTTTTTACCGCCTTTGGGATTCCCCCTCCTCCAGCGACGGGTCCAACCGCGCGATCAATATATAGGAAATTCCCCCTTCCTTACGGCTCATTTAGTAGTATAGGGCGCCGTTTTACGACGTTGGTCTTTTTCTTTTTTCTTTGCCCAACCCTCTTGACTTTACTTTTATCGCGGTGGGGGGAGCCCACGCGGGGGCTTTCCACCCAACTTTGATCGGCGCGAGTAAACTTTTTCCCCGATTTCTCGATAATTTACGATCTGAGTATGACGTCCTTCAAATCTTTCCCTTTGGGGTATTTTACGTGCTTTTAAAAGTTCGATCAACCGTTTTTCCAGGTCACCCCTTCAATCGTTTTTTTCCCAAATTTTCCCCGGCCCCCATACGGTATCCATATATGCGCTTCAAACGGAATTTTGATTTCTTACCCAAACCCCCCCCTCTTTGCTCATGACACTACTGATTACATTTTTAAAAGGTGCCTTTTTTAAGAATAGATACAGGGCTCGAGAAACAGACAATTTTTTAACTGTTCACAAAAACGACCATTGGGGGAGTTTTCCCAGGACAGGGCTTGTTACCCGTCATCCGCTCTATCGCGGACCTTCAATTGCGGGAAAACCAAAACCATGATCAGTTGTTGGAGGGAAACCCAACGGGCCACCTTCAAGAACGTGACTTTTCCTAAAACGTTTACCAGCCCAAGTTCAAAGTTTATCGAAGGTCTCTCACTCTTGAATATGGGGTATTTTTCCCTTTTTCCCACAACGCGGGAAAATTTTCCCACCCCGGGGTGAACCCGACTCTGTTTCATTTTCGGGGACCGCCTTGCGTAAACATTTAAAACAGGCTTATTTTAGTAGGGGGAGAATAAGGCCAGACTTTTCTATTTTGTCGACGTACTCGCCACCCCCAAAAAGATGTTGGGGATAACCTAATTTCTCATCCTATCGGATGGACGATACAATCTGAGACACGTCACGACGTCCGTAAACACAAAAATGATTCCAAAAAATTTAAGGAGGGATCTCACTTGCTGGAAAAAAACAAGTAAAATTTTTGTGGTGAGCAAAGATCATGAGTTCGATAAAGGACGATACGCTCGGGGTTTGAACCTTTACTTCACATTTAACAAAACGATATTCAACACGTAAACATCATTTTCCCCTTCAAATTTGGGCAACCTCTAAAATTTTAATCTCCATCGAGCAAGGGGAAACTAAACCCAAATCCAAGGTATTACGAGTAGATCGAAAAGGATGTCAACGCGATCGCCCGTCACATTAAGGGGGTCTTAACAAGTCTTTCTCATAGGGGTGGGGCAGGGATAAATAACGAGCAATGTGCCTCAACACCGCCCAAAGGGCCTCATCAAAGGACAGTTGGGAACACTGATTGGGGTTTGGAAAGGACGAAAAAAAAACGAAATTTGGGAAGAGTGCTCGCAAGGGGGGGAGGGGGTGTGGAAACGGCTCAAACCCTCTCGACGAAAATAAAACAACCTTACGCTTTAATTCAAACGCTAGCCTAGAGGAAATTTTTGAGATACAACGAACCATTTACAAAAGATTTTATAGTCGGATGACTACGTTTTAAAAGGGCCGGGTACAACAAACTTAGAGCAGACGGTGTATTTTTCAACAATAGTATGCCCTCATTACCTTCAAACCCGCGTCTAAACTATGTAACTCACGTTAAACGATTTCATTACATCTCTTTGGGTTTGAAAAATATGCGGAAGGTCAGACATTTCGAATTGACTCTAACGGGTGAACGTGGGAAAAGTTTAAGAGGGGGGATCGTTTCAACGAGGCATAACTTTAAAAAATTATTTTGCTTGTTGAATCTTAAAATTTTCGACGACCACCCTTTTGAGGTGTCCAAAATACTTAATCTTTAGAAAAAAACGCCCGACAACGTCCCCGTTTTAAAAGTGAATAGGTTTTACTTTCGTTTTTGATTAAGAACCGTTTTTTCACGGGAAAAGACCACACCCTTTCATCATACGACGAAGGTTGGGGGTATATAAAAAGCAGTAAGATTATTAAACGAAAAAATAAGCACTACGGATCCCGGCACGAGTCTGGCACGCGGGAATGAAACTTAAACCCATTACGGATCCTCTAAAAAAGATGGGAAGGCGCCGCGGAACCTAGGAGACGGAAACCTTACCGAGACATTTGGAAAACAACCCTCATTGGTAAATTATCTTTATTCATCTCACGCACATTCCGATAAGACCAGGAGTCGTCATAAATGACCTACCAATCGGAGAAGCCGTATCGTTTCCGGGAGAGACGGGACAATACCCCTTTAACAAAAGCGGACCCAACTCGAGACTATTAGAATATTTAAAGAGCACCCGTCCATTATACTAAAGATCTGAAATATACAGGGCATCTTAAGAAACAAGCGCATCGGGTTTAAAACAACCAAACCCGATCAAATGCGAGCCCGGGTCGAATATTCGTTAATCACAAACCCATGTTTTGGGGGAGCTTAGGGGGGGTTTTTTACAAAAGAGCAGGGCGAGGGGGTCATTATACCATTGGACATCCTAACGAATTTGGGGGATCGATTACGACCTTTCGCGCATCACCGAGGGTGGTCATTCCCCCCACCCAAAAAGAATCGTTTCACATTGGGAAACGCGAGGCGGGAATCCGTATAAAAACTTCATCTCTTCTGTACTTTATCAATCATTCTGGGGTCAAGTGGGGGATTCCGTGAACTTCATCGTCCGGAAACGACGATTTCCCGAAGAAAATTGCGCGAGGGTTTAACGACTCCTTCAGGGCCCACTATGGAGATATACCTTTCTCTGGGTCGATAAGGTTCAAGTACCCCACCGTCATCGACTGTTTCTAAAGGGCTTGGCTGCACCCCTCAAGACTAAAGGGGGAAAAACCAGTGCAGCAATGGGTCTCCCCTCAAAAAGGGGTTTACCCCGTACTCACTCCAAAGGATAAGTACAAATTTACAAACCCCCAAATTTTAAAAAAGCCCTAAGAGAAAAGAATCAATATTTTTCTAAACACAACGTCAAGTGCTCGTGGGAACTTTAATCGTACTCCAAGAACATGTGTAGGGGGTTCACGGGAAAGGTTTTATATCGAGGGTCGATAGACTTCCCTTTCGGACGAAAAACAACCACATACATCACCATAAAAAAGGCCATAGACGCAAGGGCGATAGACTTTTACATACCCCTTTTAAACGTTTCAAAAGCAATTCCCGCCGAACATTTTAAAGTGGGGTATAGTTTGTATCAGCAAGTTTAAAAACTTTTTGAAAAGGTTTTTTTCCGCGAACTGGCGACCGAACTGTTTTAAAAAAATTAAAGTCGCGAGACTAATCCCGGGCCTTCCACCGAAGAATGAAAGGTAATCCCATCACGGGGGGTTTTTTTACGGTAAGGACTTAAAAGACTTCGATCCGGGCTTTACCTCTAAGAAAAAAATCAAACTTCGGAAATAAGTATACGTCAAATGGTTAGGGTTCGACTCGTCCACAATTCATGGTCACGAAGGATATAGGTTTAGAAGGGGGGAGGCGCGTTCCCCTCCTCCATCCCCGGGGGTAAAAAGCGGGCGTGAGGGGGGTGACGACTCATCAAAAGTTTAGCCCTTTGGGTTCCGCTGAGAACATAGCGATATTAAAATTTCGAACGGCGGTTTGAATATCTTTTGCCCCGCCGACAAGGTTCAGCGATCGTATTTTTCAGTCCTGGGCCTCCATAATCCGGAAGTGGGGGCGATCATCTGTCAACCTTTTTACCGCTTTCCTCTACAAACTTTAAAGGAAAGGGAAAACCCGCTAATTCCCGGGAAACGAGCGATCCATCGAACTCTTCTACAGCTTTTCCCCCAGGATGGCCGGAATCGATCACCCCGGGACTACACTTGGCCCAAGGGGAAAACGCTTTGTGCATCGAGTTGGCCGAATCGAGCGGAGGAAATCGATCGGTCAAACATCCTGAACTTGAAAAATTTGTACGTACAACGTTTTGCCGCCCAAAGGGGGCAAGAGCAGTGGGTGAGACGAAAAGAACATCATAACGCAACTATGTACAAAGGCTCTGCCCTAAAAAAATTGGGGCGCGCTACAGGACCCCTTTTTCCTTCACGAGAACTGTTATATCTGGGGAAGGGAGTACAACTGTTCAAGTGTGAAAATGTTTAACTGTTTTTGAGAGAGTATTTTTTTTACCATCAAAAAGATAGAGGGGTTTGGTGCCGCTACAGAGCCCTTTAACGCTTCACAGAGAGGACTGATAAATTGGGTGAAAGGGAGTACGAACTGTTAATGGGAAGGTTTTTAACATTTTTAAAAAGATATTTTTTTTTACCATCAAATAAACTTTTGAAGGGGATAGAACTGTTCAATGAGATGTTCAAATTTTAGAACCAAAATTTAAGGGAAAAATATTTTTGAGTATCAAATAATTGAGTGAGGGGGGAGGATAAATGTTCTAACATTTTAACAAGACTTAGAGAAGAATTTTTTGATGTATCTAATAATCGAGTGAGGCGGGATAAGTACAACTTTAGACAAACTTTAAGAAAAATATTTTTTTGTATCATCAAATGAAACTAGAGGGGGAAAAGAATTTTATGTATGTTTTTTCACATAAACTTAAAAAAATACTCCTAAATAAAAAATTGTACTTTTTATATAAGTCCTTTGATCAAAAAAATAAAAGGGTGATATGGGGTTTTATTCGGAGCGAAAATCATTTTAGATATGATTTTTTCCATTGTCAGGAAGGGGGGCATACCCTCACCCTACCTTTTAAAAGGGGAGACAAGAGGGAGAAAGAGGGGGGGGAGGAGAAGAGACAGAGATGAAAAATCATTTTTGATATGTACTTTTTTTAGCTAGCTAAAAAACTGTTCAAGGAAAAAGAGAGAGAACAAAGAAAGAGAAGAAAAGGGGAGGGAAAAAGAAGAGAGTAGAAAAAAGGGGGAAGGGGAGAGAGAGAGACATTTCTCCCCTCTCTACCAGCCCCCGAATCCAGCCCCCCCCCCTGAAGGGGGGGGGACCGAGCTACGGCGCGCGAAGGTAAAGAGGTGAGGGGGGGGGGCTTCCGTTCTGAAAAACCCTAAAAGAATGTAAATTATTACAAAGCGTTTAACAGGGCGCTCTAATTTTTTTTATCTTTTATCTTCCTACCTTTTCCAAAACCTTGTTGGGCAAAGTTTTTTTGTTTCTTTAGTAACATCCACACTACCTTTACAATCTTAATACTTATATTTATAATTACTATAATTGTATAAGGTAGGAAAGGGAACATTTTGAGATAAATTTTCCCCCCTTTGAAAAGGGTGAAAATATTTAAGAAAAAAAACCCTATGGCCTGCCGGCTTTTTAACCCCCCATTATCAGCAGCCCCTAACCAAAGTAGCCTTAACCATTCTACATTGAAGTGGGGAAAATTTTTTTAAATCAATTTATTTCGAGCCTAATCGACGCCCAGAAATGTACCAAAAACATTTTTGCAAAAACGAAGACCTCATGTCTGCAACTTATATCAAAAAGGAACAGATTTAAATCAACACGTTAACTAACTGAAAAAACTTACATTAAAAAATGGGTTAAATATTTTTATTCTCTTTTTACACATTTGGCTATTCGAATATTTAAAATTCTATTAAATGGTGTTGGTTCATGGGGAAGGTAAAATGGGGGAAAAAAAAGTTTTGGGGCTTTTGCGAGCAATCTTGGAAAAATATTTGGGAAAAGTCACCTATTTATAAAGGGGGATTAAAACCTGTCTTCATCGACCCGGAAAATAAACAAGACGATAAAAAAGACGTAGCCAGTGCCATCGAAACGGATATTTTTCACTTAGAAAAAATTTTTGCGTTGTGGGGGGAAGGGGGTGGGGTTTCGTTAGTCAATAACGAAATTCTTATTCAAGGTAAAAGGAAAATGCTCGCTGCTAATTCTCAAATTCCTATAATTTATTTTGAGGCCTAACAAAAATTTACTGAAATTTTTTAGAGGAAAGTTAAATCTAGAATTTTTTTTGATCAAGCCTAGTATCGACTTCAAATATGCTATGCTTAAAAATTAAATTTTGAAATAAATTTTATGTCAAATTTTCACACTTATTTTTTTCTATTAATAAAACTCAAAAATTTATAGGGTTGTAAAAAAAAAAAAAAAGATCCCTTTTGGGAAATTTTAGCCACTTTTTGGGGTGAACCATATTTTTTAAATAACTTATAATTAAATTTTTCGTAGGAACGCAACGTTCAGCGGCCAATTTTCTCTCCTAGCTTTAAGGATATTGAACATAAAAAAATTTAAATTTTAAACGGGTGCGTGGTGGTTTAACTTGGCACCAAAAGTAGAGTCCTTTTTTTTAGAAAATTTTCCTTTTTTGGCCCAAAAATTAACATTTTACTATTTTATTGTGTTCCCATATACATTCAATCTATCTATCGAGTAACAACTGCAAAAATATTCTTGGCTATGAATACTTGTCCCAGATTAAAAAAATTTTGGAGTTACGTCTTCAGACATGTTTCAAATAAAACTAGTGTTTTTTCATTGTTTTTGTTAGACATCCCCATTTGTCTCTACTTCATGTTTCTGCCCTCTATGCTATCTCTTTGGTAGTGCTCCTTTTCGGGTTTCTTGCCTTGAAGTTAGTTTTTGTTTTGTTTGTTTTTTATTGTTTTTTGTTGAGGTTTAGATGGTTTTTGTTTTTTTCTTATATTTTTTTGATCCTTCCAACTTCATTAACTTTCCGCACTTTTGGATAAACAAGAACATACCGGGAAACCCCTTATGGGTCTTTTGTTTTCCGAAAAGTGTTGGTGGCGGGGTTTTTTTTCGTTTCCCGATTGAGTGAGTTTTCGCGGAGACTTGGTGACACATAAGTGATGGTTTTTAGGTTCCGTAAAAATTTCCCCTGAAGCGGCCAATCTCAGTTTTTCGGGCGAGTTTTTAAAAATTTTGACTGCCCCAAGAAAATACATTCAGAAAACATAAGTAAGGGAGTTGCCTCAAAAATTCCCCATTCAACCTACATTACTTTGTCCGTTGTGTAACACGGGTCCTCCAAGGTTTTCAGTTTTAAGTTTTTGTGATTTACCTAAAAATTTGGTCCATCCGAACCATGGATACGTGTTTCAGTGCCTTGCTTTTTTTCTGTGTGTTGGATGGATAGAGCAATTATTTGTTTTTGGGGTTTTTCTTTAACCTTTTTTCCGTCATATTTGGCCATGGGGTCAGTTGGATTTTTTCCGTCATCCCCTTTCGATATATCGCTTGGGTTTTCCAATCATTCTTCCCATATCGATGGTGCATCGTATCAAATGTGATCGATTTGGTCAGTTAAATATTGTTGAAGTCGGATATTATCGAGGGCCGTTTTTGGGCTGTTTGTTTAATGTTTGTAGCTAGTCTTGTTTGCTTACTTTGTATATTTAGTTCCTGTTTGTTACATTCAATAGGGTTTTAAATTTTTCTATCATATGTCTTATGCACGCTTGTAGCTGGTTTGGGGTGATAACGGGCTGGGTTAACAATTTTAAAGCTGTCAGAACAAGTTAAAAATACATTACCAAAGTTAGAGCTATTTAAGGCACATTTTCACCTTTAAAAACTTTTTAAAAAGAGGGATTTTAAAGAAACTCCTTTGAGTTAGGAGTCGCGGCAAACAAATTTAAGAGGGATTTTGATGTTGAAACACACGACAAGCTATTGAAGACTTTGACATTACCTACTACCAGGTTAAGTAGATTTTGCAGGGATTCTAATTTCATACCACTTTGGGAAACGAAAAATGGGCCCCCATAAAGGCATTGTGGGGAAAATTGCCTAAGTTCAATCCCCTATTTATGGTATAAACATGATTGGCCCACATTAAATGACTTGTAGTCCCCTTCTTCATACTAAAAAAAACCTTAACCCATGGAAAGTTTAAATATCTTTTGACGACATTATCGGGTGAGCCATGATTTTATTAAAATCGTTACCGGTGTCAGAGGAGAATACGCTTTAGCGGGGCGACTTTCCCAAACGTTACCAAGATGGAGGTAAATAGAAATAACTTTTTGAAAAACAAATGAGTTTCTGGGTAACCTAAAGGTCCCCCACAAAATTTAAAGGGGCGTTAGGAAGGGGTGAACAAAAATTGTTAAAGTTCCCTTTGTGAGTGGAGTTTTATCTTATTAAAAATTGACACGAAAAATTAGATAGAGAGACACGATGATGTTTAAAACTCTTCACACGGACCAAATTACAAGTTTTAATAAACTTTTGGAATTTCTTAAAAACAATAAAAAACATGTCTATGAAAATAAAGCTCTAACACAGTCAACTAGCGCGGAGTATAGACATATAACAACCAACAGGAGGAGGGGAAAACAAAAAGTACCTGTTGAAGCAAAAAGAAAATTTTATGTTAACCAAATAAGGTATCTCACTGTGTGTCAAAGAAGCCACAGACTATAAGTGTCCTTTTTCACGAAAAAGACACGATACAACGCCGTGTTTGGGGTAAAGTCAAAAATTAGTGTTTTAATTGTTTTAAAGGTTTCGCACCAAGAAAGATTCAGTGTCCGCACGAAATAAAAATCATCACACATTGTTGCACATAGAGTCAGGTAGTAAAGGGCATCACTAACCTTGCGGTCAAAAATCGTTAGCTCAAACAACTTTTTACCAGCTTCCAATGATCAATCCCATAGAGACATAGTTATATGAAGGGGATTTTTCCCCACCAGGGTCACTCCCCACGCCACAAAAAGGCACTTTTAACGGGTGAAACATCAACTCACAACCACGTTTGTGACCCTTATACGTCTTGTTGGGAACAGCTGTATGAAAGTTAACGATGGTCATGGTTTTTATCAAATGTTAGGTGTTAATGATTTTTTTCAAAAAAAAATTTATTTATTTGAAACTGTGCCCCCCCGCTTGTCTACCACGTCTAAATTTGAAAATTCCTATTAGAGGGATCTCTCAGCCCACGGGAAAAACCCAAAACAAGGGAGTTGTGATATGTGAGGTGAAACCGTGTGGTGGGTTTTTATGGCCTCAGTTTGTCACCGAGATATCATTCTAAGAAAGATCACATCGGGAAATGTCATCAACCATGTTTTTCAAAAGATATTGTTCGGAAATTTGCTCATTTTCTTTGGCTGACCCTCATTTTCAGTCCCGGGGCCGATTGATATTTTTTTGGTCCAGTTTATATCCCGAGATCTTTAATGGTGGGGGGTATTCAACTTTATCTAATTCTCCTAGGTTGATAGCTTTTGGCTGGATATAATTGGGCGAGTAGGACCTTAACCCAAATTATTACTTCTACCATCTCGTCGTTTTTTTTGAATTGAACCCTTTATGACGTGTTTTGCACGTTTTTTGGGGGGTATAAGACTTACCCCTGATAACCAATTGACCGATGAAGTATATGTGAGGCCACTATGTGACAACAACCCTTCTGACAATGAGGGGATTCATTGTTCGGTACCTTTAAGGGTGCAAACCAGAGTTAGAGAGTCACGTCAAAAAAAACAGTAAAAAGATCTCTCAGTTGAACGCCGCTTAGCTCATACCCAAAAATGAAGGAACAGTTTTGACTTTAAGGGAATATGGGGAAATCGGTCCAATGCGCGAATTTAAACATCAATGACCCGGACATTTAAAAAAATAATCCCCCACATTGCGCATCCAAGGAACGATTTTTTAAACACCAAAAATGGAGTGGTTTTTTTGACACTTCTGTAGAACATCATCGGGTGACTCACTGAATTACATTAATGAAGATCCCAAAATGCAAAAAGGGGGATTGTGGAAATTGTTATGAATTTTCATTTCATCCCATTGTGACAACACTGATATATGCAAGATGTATCGACAAATACTTGTCTTCCGGAAAGACCGCATTACCCGGGAATATGTGGCCGAATCCCCCTTATCAACTGATTCAAAAAATATCAATTAAATACTGTGATTTTGGTGTTCTTCAGTCCTTACTTAGTGGACGACCCTGCGTCAGTCGCTTCAGATGAAAAACTTCGTTCCCTCGTACTGCCCGGTCCCCTTGTAGGGAATTTTTGTTGATGAGATGGTCACTGGTGTGATTAAGTAAATCGGCTCTCAGTTACCCCAAACCAAATTGATTGAATTGCTAAGCCCGGAGGCTTCCCAAATCAGGGAAAAGGTTAGCAACCCCTTGAAATATTAAAGGGGTACCCAAAAGAAAACCCTGAAGTTCCCCTAAGTTTTTAAGACGACGGAGAACATGTAATTGTACTAAGGTTGGAAGGGGCCCCCCATAGATTTAATTCTCTTATCATGTACATCCTCTAAGGGGACAGTAAAGGGAAAAAAGGGAGTTCCTCAAATATTGCTAGGATATTTTTCCTGTAGGTGGATCTCTAGGGTGTTCTGAAACCCAAGGCGTTCATGCAGACTTTGTGGACCTTAAGACAAATTAAGATGAACCAAATCCACCAGGCACGGAAAGTTTGGCAAAAATTCGTCACAAATTTCCCTGTTCGTACACTGTCAAGATAAACAATTCATATCAAACAGTGATGATATTAATTGCAGTTTATGGGGTTTTGTGATGCATCTATCAAAGGATATTTAGCAGTCGTCATCTTCGAATTTTACGTTAGTAGAATTCTAGCAAAACCTTATTGGCAATCAATAGTAGCTTCCGGGTTTGGACTTCTTTACTAAGTTGACTTTATGGGGGTTTACTCCTATCCCCCTTAGGAGTGGGTGGCAAAAAACCCTGAAAAACGATTACAGTTTTTCAACTGTGTACATTGGTCAATTTTTCCCTCGTTTTTGGGATGGATTCAAACTTCCCACATCTTTTGGGAAAAAATTTTTTGCATTAAAGAAGCCCAAATTCAAGCGCCTACCCGCACACATTGGGGACCCTGTGCCAAATATTCAAAACTGGCTAACTGTCTTCAAGGTTTCATCCTAAAGAATTTACAAAATTTTCACACTGTTGGGCAGGGCCAGATGCTTTTAAAAACCCATTAGTATTGGCCCAAGCCCCTGAGGTGACTTGCCAGGGGAGGTACCTGAATTAAAAATTGTAAAAAGGTTTCCCGGGTTTGTGCATAATGAAAACTTTGGTTGGGTTGACTTTCAAACACTTCTCATCATGGGGAAACGCAAAGAGTTAGGATTTTTACCCCGGGGTTTTTTCAAAACCTTTAAAGAAAATAATCAGTTCGTTGTTAAAAGGGTTATTGTTGTCCCAAAGGGGCTCAAGACGGCCCGCATGTTTTGTATTAAACAAGTTCAACAACAGTCGTTGAGTCGAAATTGAAAAAATAAAAAAAGCGGAATTCACCCCCCCGGGGGGCCTAAACCCCTTTCTCACCAGGAGGGACTACTGAAGGAAGTCCTTGCGACACTCTTCACTTTGATATGCACAAAACATCCTCTTCTGTTGCCAAAAAAAAGTCACTCCTTTTTCATTGTCGATCACTACACTATTTAATTTTATGTTTTAAATCCGAACAAACCACTCATCTTCAAGGCCAGTATTGGAAAAACCCCGCACGCACTGTTATAAAAAACCCGGGTCTTTTAAGTGTATGAGATGTTTTCTATTTAAGGCATTGCTCTCCCAAACCCAATGGGGGGCCTCCGCGTGTGTGCAGCAATCAAGATCATTTTTCCCAGTTGGAGTGGATTATGGGGGACCCTTCAAATAAAATACGTATTGAGAAATTTTTAAGATGCCAAAACTTATTTTGTTTTTTTGTATGCTTACAACCAAGGCAGTGACCCTTTAGGTGGGATAAACCTAAGCACAAGGGCCTTTCTTGTACCTCCTTCAGTTTTTTTCCCGTCGTGGTATGTGTTTGATTTGATAGCGATGTGGTACAAAATTTGTAGTGCCAAAACATCATTTTACAGAACTACAAATGCACTAGAGTCCCCTACCCAAACCAAAAAGGTAAAAAGTAAACTTTCGGTCCAAAGGGATAATTGGGATTTTAACCCCCCTTCAGTCCAATTTTTGGGGTATGGAGGTGGGATAAGTCAGCAAAAAATCAATAAAACGAGTGGGGGGTAATCAGCACATACCCTTGAAAAGGGTATCCCACTTTAAATTTAAATTGAAGAAGTGCTAAATTCCATGCCCCTTTGTGCTCTCTCTGGGATCAATTGACCTTGATCCCTTGACACCAGGAGAATTCATATGGGTCATTCCTACCAGACCCCCCAGGTATGTAACAGAGCTGTGACCAACGGGTTTAATCACTGGGAGTTGATACGACAATACTTCAGCACTTTTGACAAAGAGGTCGACGGAAAAAAATCCTAATCTCCAACAGCGACAAAAAATGGGGTACAAACAAAACCCCCTTACAAGAGGTACAGTTATTCTTGATAAAGGAAGACAAATCTTCCCCAATCAGGTGGGTAAAAAAGAGTAAAAGAGGTGGCCTGGAAGGGGGGGATAAAGAAGTCGTGTAAAATGTCCGACCCAAACATGGGACCCAAACGAAGGTTGTCAAATTATTTTTACTTCCAAAAAAATAGGAGGGATGCCATTTTTTTTTGTAATATTTTTTGTACATATCTTTTTTTAGTTTGTGTTTTAAAAAATTTACTTTTGTTTTTGGGGGGCGGTATGTTTTTATTTTTTTATTGTTAGATCAGTACCATTAGTCCTACTTCACGATTCAGTCCTTATGCAAATTTTTTTTGGTTTGTGCTTCTTTATTAGGTTTTCTATGCCTTGAAATTAGTTATTTATTGTTTTTGGGTTTGAAAGTTTTTGTTGAGGTTTATACTGTTTTTTTGGTCTTTTATTATATTTTTTTTGACTCCTTACACTTTTTATTAACTTTTTATCACCTTGTGGCCCAACAAAAAAAATACCTGGACCCTAGAGGTCTATTTTTTTTTCCCGAAAAGTTCGCTGGCGTGGATTTTCATTTGCCAAATTAGTAATTCTTTGCGCTGAGATTGGTGCCCCCATAAGTAAATGGTTATGGGTTTCCGTAAAATTTCACCTAAAGGGGCCCAATCTCAATTATTCTTTATGCGTGTTTTAAATTTTTTTAAAAATTTTTGGGTTGCTCCAAACAATACCAATCGGGACAACAAAAAAGTGAAGGTGAGTTGCCTCTCCCCATTCCCTTTCCCCCATACAGTCCATTTGGGCCCCGGGTTGTTCGAAACACTGGTCCTCCAGAGGATTTTATTTATTAAGTTTTTCCTTTACGCTATATTTTGGGTAAAAATCCACAATTTCCCAAAACCGAATTTACTTTAAATTTTCAATCTGAACCCAAAATTTTTGGGAAAATTTTGGGTTAAAAAATTTTAATGATTTAAAACTAGATCAACATTACACACTATAACCCAAAACCCTGAAATTTAATTTTAAAATTTAAATCAGTCTTTAAATTTTTAAATAAACCCCTGCCACCCCTCGAAAAATAAAATTTAAAAATTTCCAATAAAATTTAAAAACCATATAAACTATATTGTTTTAAAATAAAATTTCAAAAAAAATTAAATTGTTTTTTAAATTATTTTTAATAGTTTTTGTTAAATGAGAAAAAATTTTCTAAAAAATCATATTATATAAACAATCATTTCCTTTTTTACCCCTTTATCCCCTTTTAATCATCTTTTAAAAATTTTAAAATTTTTTTTAATAAAACTTTAAAACTGTAAACTATTTTATTATTATAAAATTTTATTATCTATATTCACGCAAAAAACAAGAAACAAATTCGATTCTTGCGATATATCGATTTCGAGAAACATTATATTTAAAAACATGAAAATATTTTCGACTATTGCAATAGTTCTTCCCCATTTAATTGGGCAAGACAAAATTTTGAATTTTTAAAAAAAATTACTTCAATAACACTCACTTTGACAATTTTTAGTTTTAAATTGCAGGGGAAAAAATAGCCCACCACAATATTAAGAGGGTGCAAGAAAAAAATTTTAAGAGAAATTTAAAAAAAACCAAAATAATTTTTCATGTTTCCGCCATGTTTCAATGCTATTTTTTTGGGAAAAACGTACCCCTTTTTCCAAAAGGAAAAGGAGAAACAATTTTGGGGAAAAGGGGACTAAAACTTCGTGATGTGGGAGATTAAGGTTTTTTCTCAGGGGAGAAAGTGATCCACTTCATTAAAGGGATTTTGGATCAATTTTAACCTTTTTTGGGAGAAAATTTGGACCCAAACTTAAATAAAAGGGAAAGATAGATAAAATTTTTAATTTTTAGGGGAAAAAGTGATCCATTTCATTAAGGTGTAGATCAATGTGAACATGGGGGAGATTAAGGTTATTTTTTAGGGGAAAAAAGTGATCCACTTATTCAAGGAGGGGGGATCAATATTACCCCTTACGGGAAAAGTAAACCCAAATTTAAAACAAGGAATAGTTTCAATGATATTCTTATGGGAGAGGGGGTGATTCACTTTTTCAAGGGGGTTAGATAAAAGTTTTCTAAATGGGAAAAGTGACCCACTTCTTTCAAGGATAATCAATGTTTTTAATTATGGAAAAATTGACCCCTTCTTTTCAAGGAGGTAGATCAAGGGTTATTCTTTGGGGAAAGTGACCCACTTCATTCAAGGGGGTTAGATCAATGTTATTTTTAGGGGAAAAAAGAGATCCACTTCTTTCAAGGGGGTTTAGATCAATGTTATTTTTTATGGGAAAGTGCCCCATTTCTTTTAAAGGGGGTTTAATAAGTTTTTTTTTGGGAAAAAAAGTGACCACTTCATTAAAAGGAGGTGGTCAATTTTTCCTTAGGGGAGAAAGTGACCCACTTCTTTAAAGGGAAAGATAGATCAAGGTTTTCTTAGGGGGGGAAATGTTTCCACTTAAATTAAAGGGTGGTAGTCAATTTGAATCATGTGGGAGTTTTAAGGTTATTCTTATGGAGAAAGTGATCCATTTTCAAAAAAGGGAAAGGGGGATCAATTTTTACCCCTTACGGGAAAAAGTGATCCATTTCAAAAAAAGGAGTAGATAAATGAAAATCTTATAGGAGAAAGTAAACCCTTTCCCTAAAGGAGATAGATCAATGTTATTTTTATGGGAGAAAGTGATCCACTTCATTCAAAAAGGGAAAACAATGTTAGCTTTTGGGGAAAGGGGCTAAACTCTCATTTAAACCCCTTTTTTGGGTGTGTTTTTTAAAACCCAAACATTCCCCTTGAACAGACATAACTAGAGGGGTTATAGAGTTATCTTTTCTACTTGTTGTTGTTTAGTGGCATAAGGGTTTTCTATACCTTTTCTAGTCGCACAAAGCTTACCCTAACCACTTGTGTTGGGTTCAGTTGGATTTATCTTTTCAACTCTTTTTGTGCTCGGGGGTCATTCGGGCCCTCTAAAAATATTATTTATGCTTTTTTATGCTGATCATTACAGTTAAATTTTTTAGTTTGTTTTTGAGTTCTCGCTCTGGTTTCTTCTGGGGGCGTGGCTCTATAAACAAAATTTCCTGTCAGTTCTGATTTGCCAAATTACTTTTTCTCTTGTATGAAATTTTGAAGCTATCAGTCTAGCTCATTGTTACGTTGGTCAAATTTTGGTTTCTGTGGAAAAGGGTTTTTTAAAATTGTTGTCTTTTTTAAGATTTTCATTTTGGGAAAAATTAAATTTTTTTTTTAAAGTTGTTATATAATATTAAAGATGGAAGATTTAACTAAAATTTTTGAGTATAAAATTTTTAGATTCTATTTTGAATATTTGATAAAACACCAAACTTTAAAGGATATATTACTAAAATTTTTAATACAAGTAAAAATTATTTTTAACTTTAAAAATTTTGGGTTTTTTTTCTCACGCCCTCCTGTTAGACAAAAAATTATTTAGTTTAAAAAAATTTACAATTTTATTGGCCATTTCCTTTGTTTTTTGGGGTTTAATTTTTTTCTGCGGGCCCTTTCCCGGCATGGTATTTTTGGGTGAGATTTTCCCCGAAAAACCCCAACCCCAAATTTTGAGCTACGATTTATCTTTTTGGGACAAAAATTTTAGAGATTTTGAGATTAAATTGGTTTTACAGAAAAATTCACAGGATTATTTTCGGGTTTTGGTAAAAAATTAATACTTTTTGTCCACATTCCAATTTTTTTGGTTTTTATTTTCTTTGTGTTTTTCCCCAAGGATAATAAAATTTTTAAACCCCCAGAAATTGAAGCTTTTTTGGGCAAAGTTTGGTGGGCTTTTTTCCTTGGGTTCCTTTCTAAAAAGCTCCCCAAACGTGGTTAATTTTATTTCGTTTTTTTTTTTTTTTTTTTTCCAAAATTTAAATTTGAAAAAAATCTCCATAAAATTTTTTTCTTGGGTTTTTTTTTTAATTTCGGGGTTTTTGAAAGCGGGTTTAAACCCCATTCAATTCGGGGTGTTAGCCAAAACTTATTTTCACTTGGGGGCCCAGTGGCCTGGTGGAGGAGGGGAGACGGGGGAAATTTTGGGTTTAAAACTTTTATATTTTTTCCCCTTTTCGATTTTTTTCAATTTGCCCTTTATGATTTGTTTTTGACTACCATAAAAAATATTTTTCCAATTTATTTTTACACTTTTATCCGGGGAAATTTAAAACGAATCATTTAAAACAAGTTTCAACGGGTTTATTTTTAGTCCTGTATGACATTTTAAATGATTTATAAAAAAAAATTTTTTAGTAGCATTGGAATATGGCTCCTTCTGGTCAGGGGTTTTTAGTTCAGTTGCTATCATAAATTTTTACTTTTCCCTTTCATTATTAACCTCTACAAAAAAAATAGTAAACAATACGGGTAAGATTTTGTTTCCGAATACTTTAAAACGGGGGTCCCCAAAATAGCCCGGGGGACCCCAAATTGAAACACCCCGGGAACTTTTTCTTGTCCCCTGCAACTTTTTGACCATATTTGAAAAGTTTTTTGGGACTAAAAATTTTTAATCTGACAAATTTTTCCCAGAAAAAAAAACCAAGTTTGTGGTTGGTTTTTTCCCGGAAATGGGGTTTTCTCAAGATTTGGTAAATGAAACCCCCCCCCTTTTTCCCAACCCAAATCCCTTTTAATTTCCTTTTCTTCCCCGGCCATTTAAAAAAGTGTATTTTTTCCCTCGGAACCACATTTTAAATCTAAAATTTTTTTTGCTTTCCCTTTTTTCTCCCTTCCTTCTTTCTTTTTCACACTCACAAATCCCCTTTCCTATTTCCTTTGTAAAAATTTTGCCCACAGGTCTCCCCCAGTTTTGGGTTGCCTGAATAAAAAAGGGGAAAAATATACATATTTTTTTTAAAATGTTTTCCAAGAACCAACATGGTGGTGAAAAATTAAAAATTTTTTCCCTTTGGGTGTCTTTTTTTTGGGTTTTGGGCCAAAAACTGAAATAAAGCAGTTTTTTTAAAAATTTATTTTTTGTCAACTTGGGGGGATTTGAACCCCTGGCTATCCCTTGAGTATTACCCAAACTATATGTGACGTCCAATCTTTTTGGGGAAAATTAACATGGCATTTCCCGGGCCCATTGTTTGGGGTTGAAGCTAAATCTCTAACCCTGGGGGAAAAGTTAGTAAATTTGCCTTGAGAAAGAAATTTTGGTTGGCCCCCACACAAACCTTAGTTTTGAATTTTACTCTAAGGTAAAAAAAGGGTTTGGGGGACCTCTCTATTAAATATACCTGTTTTTTATTTGGAAATCCCCATATTGTTTTTGAAAAAAGGGACGGGGAGGCTAGAGTTTAATCCCAGTTTGGAAACAAAATAAAAGTGTTTTTATTTCAATGTAAAATTCCTTTCCTCTTCACCCTTCAAACAAACTGATTATACTTCCCTAATGTTTTTCCATCCTCATCCTTATCCCTTAGTGTAAATGTGGAGGGGTGGGCCCCCTTTTGGAAAACCAAATGTGTTTTTATACCCTATCTCCAAAAATTTTATTGTACGGTAAAAAAAACAACGGAAATATCAGCCCCTTTTCCCCCAAAATCGGCAATCATGGAGATATTTATTTAAAAGTCGAAAGATATTCAAAAAATATAAAGGGAAAATTCCCAATAAATTAAAACCCTAAACGAAAAATATAGGCCTACATTGCCCAAAAAAAAATTTTAGAAAAATTTTTAAAAATAAGTTTTTCCAAATAGTTTAAAAAAATTCATTCCCCCAATTTTCCAGCCCTCGTTTAGGAAAAAAAAAGCGTTCCCAAAATGATTACTTTTATAAAATTTTTTCCCAATTAAAGGTTTTGTTTGTTTTTAATCGAAAGATAACTTTGCAATGGAAAGTTTTTATTATCAAAAAGATTTAAATGGGTATATGTTTCAATTTTTAAAGACATTTGCTTGTAAAAAATTAGGCCTACCCAATCAAGTCATTTTAAAAAAAAGAACCAAAAACTTTTCCAAAAAATATTAAAAAAGAATTTTTTTTTTTTTAATTTCTCTTAAAAATGTAGTACGTGGGCCCTACATTTTTTCAGACGATTTTTTCCCAATTTTTATTTGGTTGGGAGGTTGGTAATATTATCTATCCCTTTAAATCAGGGTTTAATTTTTAAAAAGCTTTGTTAAATATCTTCTGGGAAAGTCACCTTGATTTATTCAAAATTTTTAAAGTGAAATAGTATGAAAAAATAACGTTTTAAATTGGCAAAATTGTAAACCAAAGCATTGTGAAAAAAAATCAATCTGTTTTTGGGTAAGAAAAAAAGTTTTGACGACAGTTATAAAATTTTTTAAAACAATTTTAATATATATTTAAATTTAAATTTTAATTTTGATATAATTTTGTAACTTTTCAAAAAATAGTTTACCAATACTTAAAAATTTAAAACCCATAAAATTTAGGCGAGAAACCAAAACCCTGATTTTTTTAGGGGGACCTTTTTTAGGATTGCATTTATTATTAAACTTTTCCCGGGAAAAAATTAAACCCATGGGAGCCACTTTTGAAATTTCCCGGGCTTTTGGGGCACCATTTTTCAAAAATGCCGGTGATTTTTGGGGAAAATAAAATTTTTTAAACAGTGGGGTTTATGGTTGTATTCCTTTAATTTTTTTGTCTGTTTCTTTTTTTGTAAAAATTAATTTTTTTTTTTTTTTTTTTTACAGTGGCTAAATAACACACAAGTATAAAAGATTTTCCCTTTGTCCACCCAAAACCAAAAAAAGGACCACTTTATCGGTGAATCGCCCCCCAAAACCTACCAAAGAAAACCAAAAAAAGTTTGAAATGGGGGGATTTTTTCCCTTTAATTTCTGAAATAAGTCGGGAAGCTTCTCAACACAATGGGACTCTCGCTAGGATACAAATAAATTTTTTTAAAAAAAGCAAAAAACAAATTGATAGAGTTTGTAAAAAGCTTTGGGGTTAACAAAAATAATTGAATACAAAAATTAGTTCTTTACAAAAAGGGTTAGTGGAAAAAAAATTGTGAGTATTTTCTCTGTATTTAATCAAACCTGCCCTATTTAAAGCAGGGAAACCTATTTTTCACTTGAAAATTTTTTGAAAATTTTTTAAAAATTAAATTTTAAAAAAATTTTAAAATTTTTTGAAAAAGGAATTTTTAAAAAAAACCATAATTTTGTTTGATTTTCCCCACTTAAATTTTCTTTGAAAATATTAATATCTAAATTCCATTCCCAATTCTCCTAAAGAAATTCCTGTATAAGAGTAGATTTTTCCCTCGAAAAAATTTTTCTGTTTTTTGGGGAAATCATTTTTTTTTCCATGCCCCCATTCAAAATTATTTTTATTTTGGTATTTTTTTCCCTAATTATTAAAATTTTTTGGGAAAATTTCCGTAACATCCCCAAGAGATTATTATCCCCTAAATACAAAGTAAGGGTTGTAAACTTAAAATTTTTTTGTTTGGACTTTTTTTAAAAATAAAATTCTAAAGTTATAAAAATTTTCTACGCCCTTTCAGAAAAATTCAAACGTAATTTCAATATTTTTTTCCAAAGAGATATTTTTAATTCCCGGGGGAACGGGGTTTAAAATATTTCCCCCCCCCCCCGAAACCCCGGGTTTTTGCCCGTAAGAACGACAAAAAGGGGAGGCTTCTGTGAAAGGACGAACCTCGTGTGGGAAAAACCCTTTATCCTATATTTCCCTTTCACAATCATTTTCTTCTTCCTTCATTTTCCCCCTTTTTTTCATTTTCCCCCCTTGTTTTTATCAAACCCTTTTACCTCCTTTTTCTTCCTTTCCCCCACCTTTTACCCTGAAACCAGGGGCCTTTTGGGCCTTTTCCCGTTGAAACCTTGGAAACAAAACCCGGCCTTCTCTGTTTATTTTTGGGATACCACTGCCTTGACTCCCGAATGAAAGTGCGTTTGGTTGAAAAATCTTGGTAAAAGGGCCTTGGGGATGACAACCGGGTAACCTACCCTTTAAAAAGCCCGGGTTGCTTTCATGGGGGTTTCCCGGGACGTAAAATTTAGCATTTTCCTGAAAAAAACACTTGCGGGCGGTGACCCCCTTTTCCCGGGCCCGAGTTCCATATGAAGGTTGTCATGTCTAGCGTGTTGGACCCTCTCGCGGAAAAAGTTAACAGGGCCCTATTTTGTAAACCAACGGGATAAAACCTGGGTTTTCGACCCGATTACTTTTGCGGGTTGGTCCTCCCACTCTTTGATTAAAGTCTCTTGCACGGGCGGGACACCTTACTTTCCGCGGCACCGACTGTAAAGTTTGCTGGCTCTTACTCCCCGGGCCCCCTACAGGGCCGTATTAATGTTTAAAGAGGGGGAAAAAGGGAAAAAGACCGTGGGCGCCCTTTTTTGATAAAAGCCAGGAAGTGGTGGGGCCCCCGGCCCCGTTTCCCGGTGAGGGTCTCGAGGGATGAAAGTGAAGATCTGAAAGTGTCACCCCAATTTATCCTCGAAAGATGAAAAGGGGACCCAAAAAATTTAAAAACTTTTTTAAAAAGGAAAACTGCGCGATGACACCATTTAAATTAAGACAATGCCCGGGCCCACCCCTCCTAAAAATTTTATTTTTGGCGATCTCCGAAAACCCTTGGTAATACGGTAAATATTCAGGGGAATTTGGAGCCCCCATTTTCCTTTCAATCTTTGAAAGGGATTTGGCCCAATTGTTATGCCCTCGACTGCGTAAGCATTGAGGAGATCTTTTGAGGAACTTTCCCCCCAGAAGGGTCCCCGAAGTGTACCGTATTGTCCCCAAAAAAGAATGGACAAAAAAAGAAGACGGATACGTAAAATCCTCACATTTGCGACCCCTACCTTCCAAAGGGGGCCCGAGCAGGCTTCCACGTGCTCAGGGCCCGGGCCGTATGCCCCAAACCCCCTGGGTGCTGTTTTCATGCCAGAATTTGGGCATACGAACCCTGCGATGCCGTGGAAACCCCCAACCTGTGGGATTTTTTGGACGGGAAGTCAGGGAAACACCTTTGGGGGAGTCTCCTAAATACTGCTAAAACTGAAGGGGCCCGCTTCCACCTGGTCTCGGGTGTAAAAAAGGGAAAGGGTTTTAAGAAGAAAGTCCTTGGAGAAAAATCTGAAGAAAAATTCATACCCCGGGGCAGCAAGGAATATTTTATCGGTCAAGCCCCGGTATTTAAAACTTCATATACCCGGGATTTTCAGTAAAAATTTATAAACGGGCCCCCAAGGGGCCAATTGCGCATTTAAATCTTGCAAAGGGACCCAACGCAAACCAGTCCATTGGTCTCTTCTCGAACTTTTTTTGTTGAATCCGCCCCAAATTTCTGTGGCGCCTAAATTTTTAAAGGGGGCCCAAAAACCGCCACAACTTTTCGTCTCCCCCCCCTAAACTCCCGGGAGACCTCCTCGAGGAACCCCCCACCCCACCTGGGGGAACACCGCCGAGCCCCCCTTTGGGAAAACCCCCCCCCCCCCGCCTGGGGGTTAAAACAAGGGCGGCCTTTTGGTTGACCTTCACACCCCAACCTCTGGGCTTTGGGAGGTGGGGACGAGTTGGGAAAAACAGGTGAAGCCGCAAAGGGCGATTCCCACTGGTGCCTTTGAAGAAGGACCACGAGAAAACCGCCAAAAAATTTTTTTTATTAAAAAAGCGTCAACTTAAACCCTTTCAAAACAAAAATCTGAATCCCCAGTCCCCCCAAAAATAAAACGAAGCCTCCCCTTTAACAGGAGGTACGGAGAGCCCGGGGAAAGAAAAAGAGGGCCAAAAAAGAACCTCAACAAATTTTTTTTCTTAAAGGTTGTTTAATGGATTGCGAATAAAAAAATTTAATACTAATAATTTATTTCGCTACTAAAAATGGGTTTGAAAGGGGTTTTCTATGCTCATGTAGAAAAATTTTAAACTAATAATTTTTCCCCTTTCATCCCCCCATCTTGTGTTTGCAGGAACCCATTTCCGCCCAACTGAAACCCAAATGCAAAGTGGTTACTTGGTACCCGTACCGACAAGCCTTTTTTTGATCGGGCTATGGAGGTGTGGCTATATTCGCACAAAGCATTTATATACTAAGAATTTTAAATTATTGTTTTGATCCCCAAAGGTGATTGCTGTCAAGCCCCCCTTTCCTATGGAGGGACCGTAGCTGCATTTACCTCCCGGGTTGGAACGTTTTTCCCAAAGGGGAAACCTAGGGCCCCTCTTTATCCCCAATTTCCCGCCCCCAATATAAATTTGGGGGATTTTTTAACAGCGCAAACCCCGGGTGGGGGTCAAATTTTTAACAGACCCCCGCGGGGGGAAGGGTTTAAAAGGAATTCTTGTCTGGGGAAAACCTGGTTTTAAATGAACCCCGGGACCCAGGCTCACTTCCCCCCTTTTAATGGTTTTTAATCCTCTGCCAACCCACCCCCTTTATTTTACCCCCGGGGGATTGTGCTCACTTCCTTTGGGGGAGGTTCCCGGGGACCATGTGGCAGCGATCATTTTCCCCATTCGGGCTTTCAAAATTTTTAAAAAGATCCCCCCCGTTACAGCAAGGTTCTTCAATGGGTTCTAAAACGTGCTAACGGGAAAAATTCCCGGCTCGCCGTTTTCGAGGGAACCCCATTCCCCCGGGGGGAGTCAAATTTTAAAGGCTGGGCTTTTTTAATTTGGGAACGGTCATGCGGTGGCGGGGCATCCATCCCTAAATCCTCCCCAAAAACCCGCGCCCCCTTTTTCCTTTTCCCGGGGGTGGAGCGAGGAGTGCCGGCTGGCTTTTTCAAAACCGTCAAAGGGGCCCTACGTCTTTTTAAATCACGTCCAATTTTCGGAGAATCGGAGTCTTTCCCGGATTTACGTGCTAAAAAGCTCGCCGTATCATTCGAAAAAAGCAGAAAAAGATTCTTGGAGACAGTTTTTTTTTCCCCTTTACAATTTCCACCCCCAAAACCCAAAAGGTTTGGGACACATTCCAAAATACGAAAGTGGTAGCAAAAATACCATTAATAATTCCCCCGCACTAAATTTCTAATTTTCATTTTGTCTCCCCCCCTATGGGGTCGCCAATGTTTTGGGGCTGGGAATTTTCGCCGCAAATTTTTAAACCCACTGTGACTACTCAAAAACGATTCGCGGTGCATAAGGGGCAGCAGCGAGGCCTTACTTTTTGATTTTGGCCAAAGTCGGGGGGAGGATTTAACCCCCCCTTTTTAAACGCAAGATGAACTGCCTATCCCTTTCCCCCGCGGGTTTAACACACCCTTCCGGTCCAGATGAAAACCCATAAAAATTTTGCGGGGGCTGCCCCTGCCGGAAAAAAAATTCTTTGGCCCTTTTTCCCTTTAGTGTCGGGGAATCTCATCTTTTCCATCATTTTGGGAGGCAAAAAATTCTTTTTCCCGTTAAAATAATAGGGAAAAGTTTAATTTTTAGACCCCAACTAGTTTTTCGCCCGAAAAGCTTTAACTATTGTTTGAAAAATACGGGAAAAAAATTTTTAAATAAACAAATTAAAAGGTTTTTAAAATCCCAAAAAATCTGCTTTTAAATTATTCAAGGGTTTTTTTTTCCCCGAAACCCGTCCACGGTGGTCATTTGCCCCGTCTAGAGACGGCTGTCCGTAAAGCTTTTCTACATAAGCAGTACATTCTGGCTGTTTTTTTCGTCTGGGGGAAAGCGTGCTACACCACCTGGGGGGTACGGCATTTTAAAAACATTTTTTTAATTGGGGGTTTGGGGAGGAAAACCTTTCCCTTCTTTTATATCTAATTTTATGTCAGATAGACACTTCCCGGATAAGGTTAAATAACCCCTTAAATCCGAATTTTTTCCAAGAAAAGGGGGTCCCTCGGGGTAGTATTCTGAGCTCTCTTTGTTCGCTATCGCGAAAATAGTATTTGTGGACAAACGTGCGCTTCCTGTTCGTTCATCCCTTTCTTTGGGGATGACTACGCAATTTTTTGCAGTTAATCAAGTCTCCACGGGGTTTAAAACAAACGGGATAAAAAGGGATTGTTAACAATCTTTGGTCGGGGGCTTTCGCGTAAGGGTTTTTCGCTTCCCCTCCCACCCAAAAACCCGGACGGCCCGCCCTCTTCCATAGTTTACGGGGAATAAAACCAGCCCCCAATTTTTTTAAGGGGAAACACGCCGTTCAAAACCAGTCCCCAAAAACCCGTAAAGTTTCGGGGGACTTTATTTGTTTTTAAATTTAAATTGGACCCCCCAAAATTAAAGATTTGGGAAAGCGGAGGTCTAAAAAAAGCACAAAACCGCTAAAATTTGGTTAGGGGGTCGGCCCTTTGGGTTGCGGATGGGGAAAACCTTTGGGATGGGCCCTATAAAACCCTTTTGGGTGAGATCAAAACTTGATTAGGGCCCAGTTTTGTTTATGGTTCCGCTAGACCCCGGCTTTTAAAGTTTCTGATAGCGTCCGCCATGTTTGGGTTTCCCGACAAGTATGGTGCCTTTCGTCCCCGCCCCAGTCGTCAGCATCTGTGCCGACCGGGGACCCCCTTCTTATTTTACCGGGGGTTTTTAAAACCCCCTGGATCTTACGAATTGTCCAAACTGCACTGCATGCCAAAGCATTTTCCTACCGCCCTGTTTTTTTTCCCCCAAACCCGTGTTTTGGGATAAAAACCAAATTTGGGCGTATACAAGGCCCCGGTTTGGGGACCCAAATTGCTTTCGGGTTTTCGACACGTTTTGGGGAAAAGTGCTGCCAAAAGCTTCCCCATTCACCAGGTCAGTTTCTCCCTGGAAGATACGCCCTTCGAAATGCCATTTTGATCTTCCCAAATTTTTCCAAAAGGGCGACCCCCCCAAATTTTGTAAATAAAGAGGACCTTTAATGAGCCCCTTTCTCCACTCGCTTTCAGGTTTTTGAGCAAAATCTACACTAAGGTTCTAAATCGGGAGCCCCCAAATGGGAGGGACTTTTGTTGGGGGAAGGGGACCCAAATTTTTTAAATTTTGGGTTTCCCCAAAAGAAACCGGGTTTTTTAGGGGTTTGAAAATTTTTATGATTTTTTTTAAATTTTTGTGTTTTTATATATGAAATAGTCACCGTTCTTTTTTTAAAATCTGAACGGATTCCATGAGTGCCCCTGTTGGCATTGCCCACACTTTTTTTCCGGGAACCCCCCTCGTGCAAAAGAAAACATGAAAAAATTTTTAAAAAATTGATTCATTAAGCCCCCGGCTCGCCTTTTGCGGGTTTCCCCGGGTCACGCGGGTCTTCCAGGGAATGAAGGGCCGGGCCCCAGGCACCCAAGGGGGCAGCGAGCATCCCTCTGGAGGGGGAGCCCTTGGGTGCCCCATTTTTTTTGGGATTTTAAAGGGGTTATTTTCGTCGTGGAGTTTTTAGGGCACCGGGGCACGGGGCAGGTGGTTGGGAACCCTGCTCGGGGAAACAACCCTGCGGCCCAAACAGGGACGCTGGTCGCGAGGGCCCTCTTCTATACGAAAGTCTAGTAGAGAGGGGGTCATCGGCCCGAGACTCCGCGCGGGCATACATTTCTAACCCAGGGATTTTTACTCAGGGGGATCCACCTCCAGTGTGTGAATTTTGCGAGCTCCCCTTATTGTGCACCAAAATTTTGGTGGGTGTCGAGATACCCCTTTTTCGCCCCCCCTTTGATTTTAAAGGGCCCTTTCGTTTTTTATTACGCGAAAGCGCTGAAGGGGGTTATTTGTTTATTTCCATTTTATACCCCGGGCAATCTTTTTAGTCCCAATTTGAGTCCTTTTAAAAAGGGGAATCTTTTTTTATCTCATATTTGAGACCTTTTTTAACATTTTTGTTTACTTTAATGTTTTTTGTCTTGTTTTTTTATCCATTTTAACAAATTTAATAAAATAATTTTTTTAACATTTTGGGTTTTTGTTTTTTTTTAACTAATATATGGTTTTAATATGTTTGTTTTGTTTTTTAATTTTGAGTGAACACCCGTGGGTTTTTTTTTTGTAGGTTTCACTCAATTGTAAATTTGATTTTATTTAAATTTATTTTGTTTATGTTCGTACAGTTGTGCCAAAATTGAATTTTTTTTTTTTTACTTTTTAAAAAAAATTTAAATTTGGGTTCCTTTAACATGGTAAAAACTCAACAAAAATGATTAGAATTTTTTAAAAATACATATATTTTTGGGCTTTAACCCGTGTAAAAAAAAATTTTAAAAAACAATTTTTTCCAATTTTCAATTTGGCCCAATATTTTATTTTTATTTGGGAATGAAAACAAACTAAACGTGAGTCGTTTGTCTTGTGGGTTTCAATTTTAAATAATTTTTCAGAAAAAGGGGGGGACCCGGTGGTTTTAGGGGTTTCGGGTCAGACTTCTGTGCCCGGGGCCGGGGTTCAATTCCCCGGTCCCGGCACAGATTTATTTTATTTCCAAAAACCCCTTTCCCTTTACCTCTGACAAGTTATTTGTGAAAGTGGGGAATGCCCGGCCTCCACCGTGGGGTTTGGATTCCACTTAAAAATTGGGTCCTTCATTTCATCTTTATAATCACCCTACCAATTTCCCATTACGTTAAGAGCGTATAAACCCAACGGGGTTTTAAAAACGCGGTGCTAATAATAATAATATTTAAAAATAATTTAAAAAAAATAAAAAATAAAAATAATTGTCAGAAAATTTCAAAATACGCTACTAGAATGAGCCTCTAGCAAAGGGGTGAATATTGTTTTTTTTATTCTTAATTTCCTAAGCGCGGGAATTCACAATCCTACCCCTATTGTAAAAAGAAACGCTGATTTTTTATTCGTTTTTAAAATTTAAAAATATTTTATTTCTTGCTTCCCTTTCATCTCATTTTTTTTTTTTTTAATTATTAATATATTTTTTTTCCCCCCAAAAATTTTTTTAAAGTTTGGGTTCCTCCTTTGGGTTTTTGGAAAAAATTTATTTGGGAGGATTTGGGAAGTTTTTTTAAAAGACGGAATGGCCCGGACAAAAAAAACAAATAGATGGGAGGGCTTGGGTAATCGGGAAAACTTAGGAAATTTGGGTTTTTTTTATGTCCGCGGAAATTGGAAATTTAAATTAAAAATTCGGGCGAGGATTGGTTTTCACCCCAGGAAAAAAATTTTAAAAAATGATTCTGAATTTGTGGAGGAACAAAAGGAAAAAAGGGGTTTGGGGGGGTTGCCAATTACTATTTTATGAAAAAAACCCCCCAAAAAAAATCTCACGAACTATTTCCCGGGATTTCCTCAAAAAGCTATTTTTTTAGTCTTTTTTCCCCAAAAACAAGAAAATTTTACTTCAAAAAAATTTTTAATAGTATTTTATTTTTTGAACATCCAAAATTTTTTGGATTTTGTCCTTCTGGGGAAAAATTTTTTTTAAAGACTATATTTCTTTTTTTAATGAAAACCCAATTTTCTTTATAAAACAAATTTAAATTTTTAAATTTCATTGTTTAAATTAAACATATTTTTTTTTTGTTTAAAAAAAGATTTGGACAAATTTTAATCAAATTTAACAAAATTAAGGGCTACCCTTTTATTTTTAATTCAAAATTTTCTACTTCTGGTCAAGTTTAAATAATTTTCATACAATTTTAAACTTTTTTTTTGCTTTCCCGTAAAAAATTTTTATTTGTTAAAACTTAGAGTTTTAAACCGGGGGCTTCCCCGGGGGGTGTAAGGTAATTAAATGAAATACAAGACAAGAAGTGAAACATTTTTTTTTTTTTTTTTTTATTATATGTTTACCCTCCCTAATGTACAAATCAAGGTAATTATTATATTATATATTATATTTATATTTTTATATATATATTTATCCTTGTTGAAAATTTTTGTTTGCTTGTTTGTATTTTTCTGTTTTTTTTTTTTCCCCTTTTTCGTATTTTTTTATTGTTGAGAAAGCAAAAACTTTAAGGGGGGAACATTTTGAAAGGGTTTCCCCAAAATTTCCAAAATGATTTAGGTACTTTTTTGGGTGTTCATCTAAACCCATCCCCCCAAAGGGCCGGAGATCAAAAAGTCACCGTGCAAAAAAAGCTAGAAATTTTCAGAGCCGGATGATAAGTTTTTCGAATATAAATGGGAAAAAGTGAAGTTGTCTAAATTATAAAAACTTTAAAATTAAAATTTTTTAAAAAATAAAATTTTTTTTTTCTTTTTTTATATAAAAATTTTTTTCACAAATATTTTCTAATAAAAATAATTTTAAAAATTTTTTCAATTATATTAAATTTTAAAAACAAAATTTTTGATAAAATTTTTGGAAAATAAATAGTTTTGTTATTTTTTGGTAATTAAAAAATTCAATTTTTCTGAAAGACTGATTATATCAAACAGGGAAATTTTTTAAAGATAAGATAAAATTTTACCAAATTTGCCCGGGAAAGGTTTTTTTCCCTACACCTTCCCGTGTTCTTATAAATTTAAAAAAAAAATACAGTTAATTTTTTTCAAAAAGTTCCTATTAATTTTCCCATTCGTTTGGGAAATTTTCATGACCATTTCCATTTAATTATTAATCTTGATCCTTTTTTTAATATTGGTTTTTTTATTTTATTTTGACTCGATAAATTAATCATTTCTAAAGTTCCTTATCAATTTTGAATCGGGGTTGTGATTTTTTTCCCAACCCCATTATTTAATAATTTTTGACTTTTTTCCAAAAAATTCCCCCTTGACCATTCTAAATTATTAAACTAGTTTTTTTATTTATTCTAACTAATTCTTTGATATTTTAACTCATCCTTAATTTAAATTTCCCAAACCCCCCTTTTAAATATTATGAATCGTTTCCCACGACCCCGTTTCCTTTTTAAAATTTTTTTTTACTTTTTTCCCTTTTAAAATTTTTATTCTTTACTTTTAAATTTTTGTGACTAGTTTTTTTTTAACTTGTCGTTCTTTAAAAAATTCTGATGAGCCCTTTTTTTTTTTAAAAATCTAACTTTTTTAATATAAAATATTTTTTTTAAATAATAATTCAAATTTTTTATTCCGAATCGTATCTGACTCAATTTTTTTTTATTTTGAATTAATCCTCTTTATTTATAACCCCCCGTTGTTTTTTTTTTGAGAAATTTTTCACTATTTTTTTTCCATTAGTAAATTATTTTTCTCTTTACTTGTTTTTAATGGAAACCCAAAGAGTTTTATTATTAATTCCAATTATTTTAAATAAAAAATTTTTTTGGGCTTAAATTTCTTAAAAATTTTTCCGAAAAATTTTTTATTCACCTGGTAAAATAATTTTTTTATTCCCATTAAATTTCCCCAATATTTAATTTTGACTCTTCTTTAAATTTTTTTGTACTTGTTTTCCCCCTTTTTAATTCTGTTTGTTTCTTATTTAAATTTTTAAAGCATTAAAATTAAAATTTTTTTTTAAAATCCCTTCCCTTTAAAAATATTCCCAAAAAAAGGGCCTTTGTTTATTTTTTTTTTTTTCTTATCTATTTTGAGTATTTTTCCAAAAACGTTTCCTTATTTTTATTTTCTAGATACCTGGGCCCGATTACCTGTATTTACGAGGGGCGCCCCTGAAAAGGGGGTCTTTAAGGATGGATGCAGCTCAGTGGAGAAGGTTTATGGGGGTTTTTTCTTGCTTAAAGACTCTTTTTAAAATGTTTCTTTCTCGATGGGTTGATGGTTGGGAAATTTCCCCTTTTAAAAAACAATTGTATGGGAAAAATTTTTAATTAAAAATTTGGGAGGCCTAAAACATATGAAGTACGTTTTCCCCAAAATTTTTATGTTTATCTAAATTCAATTAATCTCATCAGGTCCTATCCCCTTGGTGAAAATTTTATAGCACCGGGTTTACCATTGTATACGAAAACGTGACGAAAAAACTGCTCATCGTTTGATGAAAATGAAAAGAAAAACCCCAAAAAGTCAGTTTAACAACTTACCAATGTGTCCTACCCTTTTTTTAATTGTTTTTCTAGAAGACGAGGGTGCTTTCCCGGGGGTTGGTGATACCTGGGGGGGGCTGACTCTTGGGAGGAGGCTGAATTTTAGGGGAGCTTTACTTTATTGGAAGGTTTCTGATTCCCTGGGGGTCTGATTCCCCTGAAGAAAGCTTTACTCCCTGAGGTTTTCTGATTCCTTGGAGGGGGCTGACTCTTGGAGGGGGCCCGGCCCCCCTGGAGGAGGCTGCCTTTTGGGGGAGGGTGACTCCCCGGAGGTAGGATTCCCTGAAGGGAGCTGATAACATGAAGGTTGCTGACTCCCCGGGGGTCGCGATTTTCCCTGGAAAATTTTTGATTAAGTGGAGGGGGCTGATTTCCTGGAGGTTCCTACTCCCTATTGGGCTGGAATTTACGGTCGTTCCTTTTTTGTATTTTTTTTTGCCTTCATTAAAAAAGCAAAGGGCTTGCCACCAATGCAGATGTTTTTTTTTCATATGAGTAAAAGTTTTAGTTAAAAATCATGGCCTTGGAATTTTCCTACTGAAAAAAGAATCTTGGTTTGGGTGGAACTGGAAGGTGGACCCGGACCGACTGGAAAGATTTAAAAAATTACCATGAAGGTATTTTTTCCCGTTTATGGCACTACCTTTTCAAAAGGGGAATAATCTTGTTGGCTGGATCCGGAGGTGGACTTGGGCAGACTGGAAAATCTTAAAATTCCAGAAGGGTAGTTTTCCGTTTTATGAAACCCAAACCGTTCAAAAGGGGGAAAAATATTTTTGGCTGGATCCGGGGAAAGGGGGAATGGAACCCGGTGGGCGATCTTAAAAATTATTTCCGTGAAGGGGGGGAAAATTCCCGTTTATGACACTACAAGATCAAGAGGAAAAGAATTTGTTGGGGGTACGTAAGGGGGACTCTATGACTGGACCGACCCGAAGGGTCTTTTCATATTAAACCCGGAGAGAAGTTTGGTTTCCCCTTTAAATTTCACTTATTTTCCCTAGGATAAGAATCTTGTTGGTGGATCCAAGGTGGACTGGCCGACTGGTTGAAATTTTCAATATTTTTTAAAAGAAGGGAAAATTTTTTTCCCGTTGGGTGACACTACCATTTCAAAAAGGAAAAAAGTCTTTTTTTCTGGATCCGGGAAAGGGGGACTGGGACCCAACGGCGGGTTTTTACAAATTTTTACCCCTGAAGGGAAAATTTTTTCCCGTTGATTTACACTATCATTCCCAAAAGATGGGTCTGGTTGGGGCCTATCCGGAAGGTTTGGGGGGGAACCCACTGGACGAACTAAAAAAATATTTAAACCATGAAAAGGGGAAATTTTTTTCCCGTTGATGATGCTACCTTTTAAGGAAAAAAAAAATCTTGTTGGCGGAAACTGGAAGGTTTGGGCGGACTGGGCGGGAAAGAACTTACAATCCCCTTTCCATGGAAGGAATGTGTTCCCCTTATGACACTAACAGTTCAAGAGGAAAAATTTTTTGTTGGCTGGATCCGGGGAATTGGGGGACTGGCCCCCCTGGACGAAACTTAAAAATAAATTAAACCCTGAAGGGGAAAATTTTTTCCCGTTTTTAAAATTAAAAAGTTCCCGAGGGAAAAAATATCTTTTTGTTTTGGGTCTGGAAGGTTTGGCTGGACTGACTGGGGCGATCTTACAATTTACCTAAAGGGAAATTGTTTTCCCTTTTATGACACTACCCGTTCATGAGGAAAAAAATCTGGTTGGGTGGATCCTTAAGGTGGACTGAAAAACCACTGGACGTTTTTCCAAAATTAAAATGAAGGGGAAAATTTTTCCGTTGATGACACTACCCGTTCCAGAGGAGAAGATCTTGTTGGGGCCCGGGTCCCCGGGAAAGGGGGCCCGGGCCGACTGGAGGGTCTTTCAATTTTTACCATGAAGTGAAAGGGGGTTTCCCCTTTTATTTAAACTCCAAATTTAAGGGGGTAAAAAAAAACTTATGGTTTGGTCCGTAAAGGGGGATTGGACCCACCCGGCGATTTACAATATTTCCAAAGAAGGGGTTTTTCCCGTTGAGGGCACTCCCCCTTAAAGGAAGAATCTTGTTGGCTGGATTTCCCGGGAGGTGGACTGGCCCATGGGACGAAAAGTTACAAAAATTACCATTAAAAGGGGGGTTTGTTCCCCTTTAAAGAACAAACCCTTTTTAAAGGAAAAAAATATTTTTTGGCTGGGTCCCGGAAAATGGATTGGGCCGACTGGACGATCTTACTTTTCTAACCCTGAAAGGGGAAATTGTTCCCCTTTTTATGACATTTTCAGTTCCAGAGCAAAAGAAACTTTTTTTTCTGGATCCGGAAAGGGGGGACTGGACTGACTGGGCGATCTTAAAAATATTACCATGATTGGGAAATTGTTTTTTTGTTGATGGAAAAATATCAGTCCAAGAAAAAAAGTGTCTTGTTTGCCCTTAAAGGGAAAGGGGGGATGGACGGAAAAGGGGCGAAACTTTCAATTTTTACCATGAAGTGTTGTTTTTCCCCGTTAATGCCAAAACCAGTCAAGAGGGAAAAAAAACTTTTTGGGGTGGATCCGGGAAGGGGGGAAATGGGGCTTTACTGGAAAGAAATTTTCAAATTACCATGAAGGCGATTTTTTTCCCCTTGAAAGGGCCCCTACCAGTTTAAGAGGAGAAGAATCTTGTTGGTGGGTCCCAAAATGGCTGGGCGATCTTACCCCAAAATTACCATGAAGGGAAGTTGTTCCCCTTGAAAGACACTAACAGTTCAAGAGGAGAAAATCTTGGGTTTGGTGGATCCCGGAAATTGGACTGGACGCGGACGAATTTTTCAATATTCCATGAAGGGAAGTTGTTTCCCTTGATTACACTAAAACCCGTTCAAAGGGAAAAAAATCTTTTTTTGGCTGGATCCGGAAAGTGGACGGCCCACTAGACGATCTTTCAAAATTTTCCATGAAGGGTAGTTTTTTCCCCCTTTAAAGACAACCCAGTTCAAAGGAAAATAATCTTTTTTGGTGGTCCCCAAAAGGGGGACGGGCCGGTGGACGACTTACTATATTACCCTAAGGGAAGTTGGGTTTTTGTTGATGACACCAAACAGTTCAAAAGGGAAAAAAATCTGTTGGTGGGGTCGGAAGGTTTACTGGGCCAACTGGACCCATTTACAAAATTACCCAAAAAAGGGAAATTTGGGTTTCCCCTTGATGGCACTAAACCGTTCAAGAGGAAAGTTTGTTGGCTGGATCCGTAAGGTGGGGAAATGACCGACTGGAAAGATCTTTCAATTTACCATAAAGGGGAAATTGTTCCCGTTTTATAAACTACCCGTTCAAGAGGAAAAGATTCTTTTTTGCTGGGTCCGGGAAAATAGACTGGCCCGAATGGACGATATTTCAATATTACCCTGAAGGGGAAATTGTTCCCGTTTGAAAGACACTACCAGACAAAAGGAAAAGAATATTGTTGGCTAATACGGAAGGTGGGCCCCTACTGAAATGGACCCCTGAAACGATCTTACAATAATTAACCCGAAGGGTGTTTTTTCCTGTTGATTGGGCCTTTATTTCAGGGGGAATAATCCCTTTTTGCTGGATCCGTAAAGTGGACTGGACCCACTGGACGTCTTACAATATTTCCATGAAGGGGAAAATTTTCCCGTTAAAGACAAATACCATTTTAATAGGGAAAAAAAATCTTATTGGCGGGGCCGGGAAAGGGGGCCTGGGCCCACTTTGGACGATTTAAAAATATTACCCTGAAGGGGAAAGGGGTTTCCCGTTTTAAGGGCAACCCATCATTTCAAAAGGAGAAAAATCTTGTTGGGTTGGATCGGAAAGGTGGGCTGGAACCCACTGGACGATTCTTTAAAAAAAACCCTGAAAGGAAGTTGTTCCCGTTGATGACACCCAAACCCAATTTTAGAGGAAAAAAAATATTGTTGGCTTTTGATACGTAAAAGGGGGAAATTTTACTGAAATGGACCCACCCGAACGATCTTACAATATTACCATGAAGGGTTGTTTTTCCCGTTGATGACATATTGTTTTAGGGGGGGAATAATCCCTTTTTGGCTTTGGGTCCGGAAGGAAAAACTGGACCCACTGGCCCATTTTACAATATTACCTTAAGGGGGAATTTTGGGTTCCCCCTTGATGACACTATTTTGTTCCCGAGGGGAATAATCTTGTTTGGCCCGATCCAGAAAAGGGGGACTGTACAGAAAAAGGGCGATCTTACAATATTCCATGGAGGGGAAATTTTTCCCTTTTATTACACTATTAGTTCCCTTGGAAAAAAGAATTTTTGTTGGGTGGATCCCGGGAAAGGGGGACTAAAACCCACTGGACCCATCTTTCAATTTTTATCATGAAAAGGGAAATTTTTTCCCGTTGATTCACTATCAGTTTTTCCCGAGGAGAAAAGTCCCTTTTTGGCCTGGGTCCGGAAGGGGGACTGGGCCGACTGGACGATCTTTTAAAAATTACCATGAAGTTTTGTTGTTCCCCTTGATGACCCCCTACCAGTTTTTAAGAGAAAAATAATTTTTGGCTATCTGGAAGGTGGACTGGAACTGACTGGGGTGAATTTCATACTTACCCTGAAAAGGAATGTGTTCCCGTTTATGGGCCCCTATCCCGTTTAATGGGAAAAAATTTTCTTGTTGGGTGGATCCCGGGAAAGTGGACGGACCGACTTTGGGCAAAACTTACCCAAAATTAAACCCTGAAGGGAAGTTGTTCCCGTTGATTACATTAATTTTCCCGAAAAAAGAATCTGGTTTGTTGGGGTCTTTAAAGGGGGACTGGGCTGAATGGACGATTTTCAAAAATTTCCATGAAGTGAAAAGGGGTTCCCTTTGATGACATACCAGTTCAAGAGGTAAATAATCTTTTTGGTTTGGGTCCCTAAGGTTAAATGGACCGACTGGACATTTTTTACAATAAATTACCATTAAGGAAATTTTTTCCCGTTGAGGACACTCCAGTTCAAGAGAAGAAACTTTTTGGCTGGGGTCCCCGGGAGGTTTGGCCCGGATGACTGGACGATGCTACAATAAATTTCCAAAGAAGGGGAGTTGTTTCCCCTTAATTTACACAACCATTTCAAGAGGGAAAAAAAAATTTTTGGGTGGATCCCGGGAAAATGGACTGGGCCGACGGGGCGTTTTTCAACATTTTCATGAAAAAAAGTTGTTTTCCCCTTTGGGTGACACTATCATTTTTAAAGGGAAAAAAAACTTTTTGGCTGGATCCGGAAGGTGGAAATGGATGACTGGACGATCTTACAATTTCCTTTAAAAGGGGAAAAATTTTTTTCCCGTTTTATGACACCCATCAGTCCAAGAAAGGGAAAAAAAATTTTGTTTGCTTGGGTGTAAAGGGGGACTGGACGGACCCGGGAAAGAACTTTTCAATATTTCCCTGAAGTGAAATTTTTTCTCGTTTTAAGGGCAAAAACCAGTTCACGAGGAAAAGGGAAAATTTTTGGCTGGATCCCGGGAAGGGGACTGGACTATCTGGACGATCTTTCAAAAATTAACCATGGGAAAGGGGGTTGTTCCCTTTGATTTACATACCATTCAAAAGGAGAAGGGAAACTTTTTGGCTGGATCCCGGGAAATGGACTGGGCCGGCTTGGGGCAAAACTTACTTTTTTTACCATGAAGGGAAATTTTTTCCCCTTGAAACACTACCCGTTTAAAAGGGGGGGGAAAAAATCCCTTTTTGGTGGATCCCAAAATGGATGGGCCCCCTGCGATCTTTCATTATTACCAGAAAAGGGGAAATTTTTTTCCCCTTGATGACATACCCGTTTCCCAAAAGGGGAAGAATCTTGTTGGTTGGATCCCGGGAAAACGGGGGCTGGATTTTTGCACGTCTTACTTTTTACCCTGAAGGGTAAATTGTTCCCGTTTAAAGCAATTTCCCGTTCAAAAGGAAAAGAATCTTGTTGGCTGGATCCGGGGGGTGGACTGGACCGAAAGGACGATTTTACAATATTAACCCTGAAGGGGGGTTTTTCCCCTTGATGACATACCAGTTCAAGTGGAAAAAAATCTTGTTGGCTGGATCCCGGAATGTGGGCGGGCCATGGACGATCTTTCAATATTACCATGGGGGTAGTTTTTCTCGTTAATGACAACAACCCCGTTCAAGAGGAAAAAAAACTTTTTGGCGGATCCCGGGAAGGGGGGACTGGACTGACTGGGACGCTCTTTCAATATTACCTGAAGGGGAGTTGTTCCCGTTGATGGGCAATAAAACCGTTCCCGAGGGGAAGAAACTTGTGGCTTGATCCTGAAAAGGGGGCTGGACTTACCGACCTATCTTTTCCCTTTCCCTTTTTAAAAGGTCCCCGGTTCCCCTTGTACATTTGGGGAAACCCCCGGGAAAAAAAAAGTTTTATCACGAACAGGGTTTTTTGGACGACTGCAAACCATCGTACGGGGACCGTGGGTTTTTAAGGGGGGCCCCCCTTTTTTCCCCCACCATCAAATTCGACAAACCCCCCAAAAGAACATAAAAATTTTTGATTTAAAAAAAAAATATTTATTTTTTTATAGTAAAGTTTAAAACTTTCTTTTTTTAACAAAATTGGTTTTAAAAAAGGCCAAAAGGGTTTCCTTTGCAAAAAGTTTAATACTTTTGTGATATTTTTAAAAAAAATGAAACCAAAAGTGGTTTTAAGAAGTCCTAGGTTTTTTTGCTTTATTGGGACGGGAATTCTCTTTTTTTGGGGTGAGGGTTAAAGAAAAAAGGGATAAATTATTTCTTCTTTAAGAATTTAAATCTTTAAAAATTCTTTCTCTGAAGCTAGAAACCCAAAGCATCTTCTTTTCTTTATTTTTTAGCCTGTTTTTTTTAATTATTTTAAAAAAGGGTCATAGCTCTGTCAGCCGAAAACTTGTTACGGGCGAAGATAGCAGGGTTGTAAAGGACAACTTTTAATCTCTTGAAAACCTGAAAAAAAAAAAAAAAAATTTTTCAAGCAAACCCCTAAAGGGTTTTTTTTAAAAAAAAATTGTCCAAAAACCCGAAACTCTAAATCCTTCAGGTTCAATTTTTTTTTGGTTTTACTTTTAACAATTTCCCCCGGGCCCACCCTTTCCCTTTTTTCCTTTAAAAAACAGTATTTTTTTTTTTAAAAATTTAAATTTTTTTTTAAACGTATTTTTTAATTTTTTATGTTTTAAGTTTTTTCCCTAAACCCCCCCCCCACGACCTAAAAAAATTTTAACTAACCAATCTGCGCACGACCCCCCCCCCCTACCATGGGAATCCCTGGGTTTGGACCCCCCGCCCTTTTCTAAAACCCAAAACCCTTAATAATAGAGAAAAAAAAATTTAAAACTTAGTTTTCGCCTCTAAAAACTGATTTTTAAAACCCTCACAAAAAAAAATATATATTTCCCACATACATTTAAATTTAATATTAAAATTTAAATTATAAAATAAAAAAAAATGAAGGGGAATTTTAAAAACCGAATAAAAGTAAGCGGGGGAAACCCAAAAAAAACAAACATTAAGGCAAACAATCAAAACCCCCACACCAAATTTAAAAACATTATATTTAGAATAAAATATATTCAAACATGCTCGATAAAAGGGAAATTTAAATTTTTAAAAAAAAACAAGGGTTTAGTAGCTAAGAACTAATACGGTGAGAACAAAAAAATCTTTCCCCTTTCGAAAAATCCCCCAAAAAAGGAAAAATTGGGTTTAAAAAGATTTAAAAAAAAAAACATTTTTCCAGTCCAAAACAGAAAAACCTTTTTAAAACTTTTTTCGGGACTTAAAGTGAAATTAAAAATTTTTCTCCTAAAGTCAACGGCAAAAACACTTCGCACACTTTTTGCAGTCCCCTTTGGTGGTGACGGACCCAACAACGGTGGGCCCGTGATTCTCTCCCCAGCTCCCCGCAAAAAAACGTGCAGAGATTTTTACAAAAATTTTGTCCTTTTACATTTTCCAAATAAAGAAATTGTATGGGGTCGGTCCGGTGATTGAGGTGGGTATCTGCCCCACGTCCCCAAATTTTTTGTCACGGGGCAAAGACCAAGCCCGCTTTCCCCGGGAAAATGGGCTTTCGGGGGTTCCCCGTACAGCCAAAACGGAGGTGACGGTTTCCCCCCTCTTTTTGGAAGAAAGAATTCATTTTTAATCCTCTTTTAAAAAGAGCCAGAGGGGCCAAAAAGGGAGTCATTTCGAGGTAGTAAAGACCTTTGACTGGTTTTTTTTATTAAAAAAAGGGGCCGTAAACCTTCACCCCTCAACTTTTAAGAGAACACAATTTACTTTGAGGTAATCTCTCACATGATAGTTGCCACTTTTTGGGATTAAAAAAACTGATATAATGTTTAAAAAACAAACACCTTTTAAAGAATAGTTTAAAAAACGTCATGGTAAAGAAATACACCAGCATTATTTTGGGTTTTTTTTATCATCGATGTGGGCCACATTATTTTTTACACTTTTTTGGGGATAACATTTTTTACATTTAAAAAGTTAAAAATTTTACTTAACTTTTGACATGTTTTAAAACCACTCCCCGTCTTAAAAAACAAATTACTTAAATTTCTTTCGAGTACTGACACATTTAAATGTATTACGTCTATTTCCAAATTTTTAAAAAATTTATTTGTGAGAAAAAAGTAAATTTTTTTACTTATTAAATTTGGTGAACCCGCTCTAAAAAAAGGGTTAAAAACTTCCAAAAATAATAACCTTTTGATTTTTTAAAAAAACTAAAAAAAAGTTTGGATGGTACAATAAATAAATAAAAAGAAGTATTTTTTTGTCTGTATAAAATTTTTTTTGATTATACTAAGTACAGAAAAACATTGTATTTGTAAAAAACTTGATGTAATGTAAAATACATTAGAAAAATATTTTGTACAAAAAATTTGAGTAGAAAAAACTAAATTAAACCCTTTTTGGGTACAAGTTAAAGGGCTTATCGGGCGTTTAAATTTGGCGAAACCAGGCGCGCCCCATATGCGAAAAAAATCCGGGGGCACGCCGGCATAGCTCTCCACAACAAACCCCCGAAACATCCCTTGGGGCCCTTTTGGTTTTTAAAAATTAATTTAAAATGAATTTTTTGCTCACAAAAATCAAATTTAAAATCTTTTATGGTTTTCCCCCGGGAAAACACCACAAAATTGATATTGCCCCAAGCGACGGCTATAAAAAAAAATAAAAAATTTAATGAATTTGAGAAGACACCTTTTGGGAGTTCTGGTGGGATTATTATTATTATTTTTATTGTTCAAAGGCCCCTCGACACATCCAGGCATTAGGGCCTTGAAAAATATGGGAAAAAAATAAAAAAATCCCCATAGGGGGGAAAAAAAATAAAACATTCACCATCTGAGACACTTCCCCAAAGGGGCGCTCAAAAGTGCTCCTGGCACAAAAACCCAAGGGGATAAACCCTGCTTTAAAAAAAAACCCCAAGTGTATCACTCCAAAAAAAGGGCAAAACAAAAAATTAAAATATAAAACTTAAAAAGACAAAAAAAATTTTAAAATATAAAACGTTTAAAAAACAAAAAAACATGTTAAAAAAGTAATAAAAATTTAAAAAAATCCAAAAGGGGATAATTTTCCCAAAAAAGCCCCTTTAAAAAAAGGGCTCAAAATTTGGGCCCCTTAAAAAAAATCCGCCCCGGCGTATAAAAGGAGGAAAACAAATACTCCACCACGCTATCCGTAAAAAAAAAACGGTTTGGTCACCTTTAAAAACAAGAGCCCCGGGGGATAGGGGGATATTTACGAAACTCCACCAAAAAGTGATACAAACTCAGAGGAGCATCGCAAAAACTCACACATTGGGGGTTTGGGGCCCCTTTTCAATTTAAAAAACCCCTGGGGCAAATTATGTGTTTTCCAACCGGGGGTCCCTTTTCACATGACCCCTCTTTCTAGACTTTTGGTTTTTAGAAGCGGCCATCGTGAAACCCCAAACCCTTTCCCCGTGGACCGAGCTTTTTCTGACAGGGGTCCCAGGGCCCCTGCTCGGGCCCGGGGCGTTAAAATCCACGCCCAACATAACCCCTTTTGATCTAAAAACTTGGGACCCCAAACTCGCCTCCGGGGGCAGGGGTTTTCTCACTCCTTGGCGGCCCGGTCCACCCCGTTATTTTCCCGGAAGCCCCTGTGACCAGGAAAACCAGCAAAAGGGGGAGCCGGGTGCTTAATTTAATCAATTTTTAAAAATTTCTCATGTATCATTGCACGAGGGATTCCAGGAGTTTAGAGTGGACAATGCCAAAAGCACTCATGGAATCCGTGCAACTGAGGACAAAACGGTGACTACTTCGGCAACATAATACAAAGATTTAAAAATGGCATATAATTCAGCCTTAAAAACACTAGTTTAATTAGGTAAACCAAATTTAAAATTGGATCCTTCCACAAAAAAAGCACATCCTACGGAGGCTCCAGATTTTGAAACCATCAGAAAAGATCGCTCAGATCCCTGAAAGCGAGTGGAGAGGAGCTCGTTAAAGGTCCTCCCATTAAAAAAGTTTGGCGTGGTCGCTTTAGGGATCTTGGCAATATCAAAATGGCATTTCGGAGGGCGTAACTTCCAGGGAGAAACTCGACCTGGGATGTGGGGGAGCCTTTGGCAGGACTTCCCACACTTCAAAAACCGATACTCCGATCCCAATGGCCTTGTACTACGCCATTTATTTATACAAGAACGGTTAGGGGAGAAACACAGGGGGTAACTACATTATTTTGCATATTTGAATTTTACACTAAATGCCGGGAGAGAGCCGCCGGTAAAAAAGGGGGGTCACTGGCGCGGCCGATGCTGACGACTGGACGGGTACGAAAAGACCAGTACCTCGAACCAGCATGGTGGGCGCTATCGAGCATTTTTAAAAACCCCGAGGGTGAGGGGAAACCCCTAACAAAACTGCCGTAAAAAGATTGATCCAAAACTCCCTAAGGCGCATCAAGATTTCCCTACAGCACCACAAAGCGACCACTCACAATTTTTAAAGTAAATTCAAAGCTTTAACACCCCCCGCTTTCAGGTCTTTTTTGGGGGGGATCCAATTTAGTTTAAAATCAAATAAAATCCCGGGAACCTTTTACAGTCTCGGAGACAGTAAAACAACGTTGTTCTTAAAAATTGGGGCTGGCTGTACCGCGTAATCTTTGGAAGGGGGAAAAGTCGTTTTGGGCCGAAGAAACGAAAACCATTAAGAGATGCCCCAACCAAGATTTTTACAGGGGTTTTATCTGTTTTTCAGCCTTGGGGAGACTTATGAACTCAAAAATTCTATCACCAAAAAAGGCAGAACGAACGGGGTAAGCGCCTTGCTACAATGCTATTTTTTTCAATACGAACAACGGCAGCTCAAAGGATGCACGGGGCACCCCATTTTCTTGATAAAACATATAAGGTGTTTTTAAACCCTTTTACCCAATTCTATCTACATAAAATTAGCTAAAAAAAATAGGGGGCCCCCCCCCAAAACCCCAATTAAAAAGGTTTTTTAAGATGCCGAAAACGCCATGTGTATCGTATCCTTCCCAATCAAAAAACAGCCAAAAGACTTTTATGAGAAAAAGCGTACGAACAGCTCTCAAGAACGAGATGATCAACCCGGGATCGGTTAGGCAAAAAAATTTAAATTTTGGTAAGATTGGGGGATTCAAAACCAATAACTTTATTTATCATTTTTCTAATTTTTTGCATACACAGCTAGTTAAATGGGTCTATAACATTGGCTCAAATTTTTTCCCTGCCACTTTTTATATTTTGGGATAACGGTTCTTTCCTCCACGTGTTGGGAATTTGACGAGACCCAAACCAAATTGAAAGGGGCAAAAGGGAACCCGTCCAGCGGGGGACGGTTGGCGCAACTTTAAATGAAATCATCCGGCCAAAAATTTGTATTCCCCCGGGGACAGGGCAAATAAGTTCCTTTTTTGTAAAGGGAATTTATAAACCCCCCCACTTTGTCCAAATCAATAGAAAGGGCCTGGGCGGCGTTATCCCGGGAAAACTCGTTAGAGTAGCTCGCAGAATAAAAAATTTTGGGCGAACATCGAGCCCAAACTTGCGACCTTCATAGGGGGGAGACAAGGAACCTTTGACATAATGGGGTTATTTTTAAATAGTATTTTTGCTACTCTATTTTTCAAATGTGATTCCCAAACCGGGTTTGGGGGAGGGGAATAGTAAGGGTAGAAAAAAAACTTTCCAAGACTCTTTTCTCTTTCCCTCGAATGATACAGCAGCCAGCACAGAACCCGGAATACCCCGATTCTCCGAAGTGGGACGCGATAAAGAAATAGAGCCCTTCGAGGGTTAAAATAGCCCCGGGCACCCCCCTTCCACGGGGAACAGATGGCGGGGTTTTGGCGAGGTTTTTTGGGTTTGGAGGGCTCGCCCCCCCTATACCGTCGAAGTAAATTTCCCACCTTAAAATCGACTCAGGAAAGAGGGCCGAATACGGCAGCTCGCGGAATTTATCCCGTTAGCACGTTTTTAAAACCCATTGGGGGAAAACCCTTTTTGACGGGAGTATCTTTAATTTTTGAAAGCCCAAAAGGAAAGTGATCCCTGCCACATAGGTCCGATTTAACCTCCCCAAAAGGGAATGAACAGCAACCCCGGGGGACTAGGCTAAGCGATGGAGAGGGTACACCCTTAAAGGTGGAAAAATGTGTCTGGGTCCCCGGGTTTTATTAACCCAGGTTTTTCCCCAGACAAAATATCCCTCTACCATCCTTCCCCCGGGTGTCTGTAAAAAAAGACCCCCACACCAGGTTAGCTGTTTAAATCCCCAAGTGATATAGGGGCGGGGAATTGTATAAAAAGGGCCTCTAGAGTCCTTTGGAAACCGTTACCTGGTGGGAGGTAATCAGCATACGGTTCCTCCCAAAAGGGGTTGACAGCAAAAACTTGGGGATCAGAGCAATATTTTTAAAAAATTATAAAAGTTGCACGTCAAATTACTGACCTCGCTAGCCCGATCAAAGAGTGGTTGTCACTAAATCGTACCCACAAGCATCGGGGTTGTCATTGGGGGGGAATGGGGTTCCGCAAACACAAGTTTGGGGGGAGCAGGGAAAAATTAGTATTTAAATTTTCCTCACACAGCAAAAACCCATACAATTACTTGAGACGACATTTTTATTTAAAATATAATTTTAATTAAAAATCCCCAATCCTAACACTATCCCTTTAAAAAAAAAAAATTTATTTGGGCTTTTTTAGGTCCTTTGCTTTTCCCAATCCTCTTGGACCCCCCGCTTCAGGGGAAGGGGTTTGGGTTTTCCCTGTAAACTGGGGCGGGGAACCTTACGCGAAGGCTTTGTTAGGCCTTCGACATTTTTTTTAAAATAATTTTTTTCGGAGGTCCCTTGCTGGCCCTTTCCCCAAAGGGACCAGGGACCCCCCCCTTCGACCTCACCTGTACCACCATTTACCCGACCTCCGGTTCCTGAGGCGGGGGTTGGCGGCTCGACAACGGTCGCAATGGTTTAGTGCCCCCAGGGGGTGCCGGGGGGTTTCTTCAAGGGGCTTGTGGGGTTCCCCGAGGACTGGAGGGCCCCAGGAGGGCTTGGGGGGGTCCCCCAGGAGGGCTCGGGGGGTTTTCCCCCAGGGGGGCCCCCTGGGGGTAAAAATTGGGGGAGGCGACTTCGAGGGGGGGCGGACACCTTAGGGGGGCCCGTTTTCAATATGGGTTCTCGGGGGAACCCCTGGGACAGGTCGCGATGACGTTTTTGCAAATTAAAAGCGCAATGCAGTTGGGACAGTTAACGTTTTGAATGACAATCTGACGTAGGTTTGAAATACCGGGGCCTGACTAGAGCGTATTCCTTGCGTTTCCCGGGGATAGAGATCTTTTTTTTTTGGGTTTAATCTCCAACTTTTTTTTCCACCTTTCCCTTTTTGGGCATTCCGAACCAGCATAATTGGACCCCTTTTTTGTTTATCAGAATTCGGGGGACTCACTGTTTTCGGAGCCCCCTCCACATCCCACAGGCGGCTTGCCACGGCATCGCGCTTCGTATGCCCAAACCTTTACACTGAAAACACGCCAAAGGGGTTAGGGGGATACCTGGACCCTGAACGTGGGGGAAAACCCGCTGAACCCCCTTTGGAAGGGTGGGTCGCAAAATGGGATATACTGTGTTTTTTTTACTTGTCCGTTCTTTTTGGGACAATGCAGTACATTTTTGGTGACGTGTGGGGGGAAAGCTCCTCACAAATATCCTCAATGCTCACGCAGTTAGGGTCATAGCAAGTGACCACTCTCTTGCAAACATTGAGGAACCTGTGAGGTTCCACCTTCACCGGTAATGAGACGAATTGCTCAAAGGTATTTCTGAGATTGCCAATAATCTTTAGGACTGAATTTTCAGTTGTTGATTTTTAATCATTATCGTCCCATCACGCAGTTTCTGATTGATACGTCAGACTGTGCTAAAACCATTTATAAACTCTTTCGAGGATAAATGGGCTTACTCGCTTAAGGCTTTCGTTTTCCTTGCCAGAGACATTACCATGAAGGGGGCTGCGGCCTCACCTTTTCCTGTATCTTACATTGATGGGCTGGACGGCCTTAAACCCTTTCAGCCTCTTATCTATATTACGGCCTTGTGAAGGGTTGGGCAGTGAGTTGCGAGCAGGGTTTGGCAGTACGGTGCCAGCGGTGAAAATATTATCGGCTTTTGCCGTGATTGGGGACAACCTACACAATACTCGGATCGAAAGACCCGGGGTGATCCAAAGTTAGGTTCTACCACATATGGCCCTGTTAACTGTCCCGACAAAAGGGCTCTATACGACGCTAGACATGACAACCTTCGCATAGAGCATCTCCGAGAGAGAGGTCATCGCAGCAAGTGGGTGTAGAAAGTGCCAATTTTACGTCCGGGCCCTCATGAACGCAACCGATCTCTTCTCAAAGTAGGGTACCCGGTTATTGTCACCCTAAGGCCCTTCTACTAAGTTATTGCAACCGGCGCCTTTCATTTAGGAGCTTCAAGGGAGTGGTAAACCAATAATAAAAAGAGAGAGCCGGGTTAGTTTTCAAGGTCGTCAACGGAAAGGCCAAAGGCTTCTGTGCAGGATGAACTTGGGGGAAAGGAAGAAAAAGGTAGTAAGGTTAGATAAAGCAAAAGGGGGAAGGAAAAAAAAGGGGGAAAGTGAGGAAAAAAAAAGTGTAAAAGGAAAGTATAGGAAGTTTTGTCCCACACGAAAATACGCCTGCACAGAAGCCCCCCCCTTTTTAGTCGCTTCTTCCGAAACAGGGGTTCCCGGGGACTATTCTAAACCCCGTCCCGCAGGGGGGTTTATCATATAAACTGTTTTTAAATTAGGACTTGGTTATTCCGTATTATCCGAATTTCGACTCTCTGTTTATTAAATTATTGTTACAATGAAGTTTCTTTTTAGCATCGTATTTTTAATGATGTCAAATTAAAACCAATAGACTTTAAACTAAACAAAACCCCCTACACATTTCCGTGGGAAGAAAGTAAAGTCGTCGGTTTAATGTTGATTGTGGTAATATAAGAACCCGAAGGTTTAAAATATACCTTCTTGGAAAAATTTTGCTCAAATCTTTTGCAATTTGATAAAAAAAAAACAGTCTTTTTCAAAATTAAAGCTAATTTACATCAAATAAAATTGAACATTTGAACAGAACTCAATTGGCTTTGGGAAAACATTGTTTTATGTTGTTTGGAGACTTTATTAAATACAGACATTGAAAAATTTTTTTTCTTCAGATTTTTACCATGAAGAAGATAGGAACATCTTTTTTTTTATTGGTGGAATGAAACGGGCATTCTATGAGATCTTCAACATGCAAGAGTGGGTTTTGGCTTTATTGTAGTCCCTTCCCCTGTGTGGCAGTTTTGGAGTATCATTTGAGTTAAATATTTACTAACCCCCCATTTAAATCCCCTCAGGCCCCCACCTAATATGGGTGTATAACCATTAAATCTCATGTCCATTACATTGCGTTTTGGGAACAAATTCATTGCAGGTCCATCACTTTGCATTTCCCCACCTCTCTATACCCAGCTAACTATACTCTGACGAAAAACCCAAATAGGATTGAAGGGGCGTATATATAAAATTTTACATTGCAAGTCCCATTACATGGCATGTCCCATTACATCCAGGTCCAACACTCGCATTTTCTCCCCCTCTCACACACACAGCTAACCATATTGGGCCAACACGATCCCAACAAGTTGGTGTTACAATATAAACGCACTCCCATCGTTTTGGAGAGTTGGCCAAAATGTTGTTGTTGGGCGAGGCGGTCAGAGCCAACAAGTTGTTTTGGGGTTTTGGATCATTTGTTATAAATAAATAAACGACCAACCCAACATGTTGGCCGAGTTGGAGGTTCTGTGCTTTGCGCTATAAAAGTTGAATGAGTGTCTAAAACCTTGGTAAAAGCATGTGTTTTATTTTCAGATTTATTTAATTTTAAAATCGGTGCTTGCATAATTTTGGATCAGGAATGGAAATTAGGCTAATACAGTTATAACTAATTGTTCAAATCTGAAAATGGAAAAATTACACGTGACACGGGAATCAAACCCGGACCCATCCCGGTGCCATTTTTCAATTTCAGAATATAATATCAGATGGAAAAATTCCTCACTAAAAACAATAAATAATAATTTCGGCCACTAGATATTATTTGATTTATATCAAAAGTATTATGTTCTTTGTTGATGTTACATGTGTTACAAAGCTATCAACATCCATTTTACAAATGTAGGTAATCATTATTTACCATGTACACACCTTCAATTCGACTTCTAGCAAAAAAAAAACTTCAAACGCCCTACCGTTTCTTAAGTTTGGTTCTCCTGCAAGAAAACACCCCTGTCATCAGAATAAAATAAGAAACGGCAAGTATAACGTCGTTATCCCAGGCTAGAAATGTGTTTGACTGATTAAAAAAAGGAGGAGAAACCAGGATGTTGGTCCAACAAGTTGTCCCAGAATAAACACAGCTTACTTTTCCACTGCCCTGCTTCCACAGGTGGGTCCAACTGTTACTATAAACGGGCTTCACTCTCACTTAAAGGGTATTTTGGGTTGAAAGGTTTAGGCCTGACCCCCCTTTTTGGCAAAGTTGATTGAAGGATAGTGACCTGATTTCCACTTGAAAAAATAATTTTTTAAATTTAAAAAGTATTCATCTGTTCCAGACAGGGCAAAAGTTAGCATACCCCTTTCATGTTTTTCTCCCGCCTTAAATTTTCTTTTGGGGACTTGGGGTTCGTAATAATCCTACATAATTTATCATATGTTCTTCACGATAAAAAAAAATAGTGTATATTTTTACTTTGAAGAATAGTTTCTTTTTTTTATTTTTTTCTCTTTGATTTTCTTTGCCCCAAGAAATTTGGGGAATTTAAAAATTAAAGTCCCCAAGTTTGTTTAACGACATTAGTTTTTCTGGCAATTGAAACCTCCCCGCCCAAACGAAAATAAAGGTGGGCGAAAACATAATCGTGGAAAATCGCGCTTTGGGCCCGCAAGTATTTGTTAAAAAACGCGTTTAAATGGACTTGCGATGAATTTTAATATACGCCTCTAAACCTATTGGTTGTACGTCGAAGGGGGTTTACTGGGAAAGGGAAGGGGGAAAAAAGCACGTAAATGACCTGCAATGATTGTTCCCAAAAAAGAAATGAAAAGACAGCGATTAATGGATATCCCCTAATACCTTATTTTTAGAAATTGGAAATGTTAATGTGAATTTTTGGGGGTGGTCATTTTTTTTCTTGATATTTTTCATTTTTAGGTAGAATGTTCGTCATTTAAAAAAGTGGGTTTTTCTCAAAAAAAGTTAAGGGTTTTTTAACAAAAAATTTTTAGATCGAGAAAATTAAAAAAAATTTTCCCCGAACTCATTAAATATCTGGATTTCTTTTAATTGTTTTTATTATTTTTCTTGATTTGAACCGCCTGAAAAACCCAAATCTTCCAGGGGATTGTTTTTCAGTTCAATTTTCTACCTGCATCAAAAAACATAAGCTTATCTTAAATCCTCTCGTTTTAATAAACACTATAAACCAACAGGGATTAAAACCCAGTATTTTTATTTGGCAAAAAAGAATACAGGTAAATTAAAAAAAGGTGTATCAATTATTTGGGTTTGGTTATAAATTTAAATTCTAAAAATTTAAGGGTAGACACACAAAATTATCCTTTTAATATAAAACAAACATTCAAAATTTGTAATTCTAAAGTTGATGACAAGTATGAAAATTTTAAAAACGCAAAAAATTACTGTTGTATTTTAAAACCTTCCAACTTTATTAAAAGATCAATAAATAAATGACCCCAAATTGTGAGATTCCTAAAAAAATACATTTTTTGTCAGGGAATATCTTTGAAAATGGTAAGTACCCGGGTGATGAACCCTTAGTGCTCTTACCTTTTACCTCGAATTCGTGGAAATATTATATTACATACGCTGAAATTATGCCCCGTTTTTTTTTTCCTTAAAAATATGCTTCAAAAAACAAACTCTTTCTTTTTTTTAAAAAATCAAAAAATGAAATTATTTTGTTCCCAAGGAAACAGATTTTTCAATCTATTATAATGGGGTTTTCCCTAATATTATTATTTGTTTGTTTTTTTATCTAAATAAAAATTTTTTTTAACGATTTAAATAAAAAAATGAAACGGGTTTTTGATACTGAATATTTTAATACTTTTTGCTCCCATTTAAAAACCTTTAGTTGTTTGCCCCGCCCCAGCCATTAAAAAGACTCCAAAAATTTAAATTAGACCCTTTTTTAAAAAAATAAAAAAAGTTTAAATACAAATTACCCTTTTTAAAACAAAAAAACAAAAAAAATTTTTTTTAAACGACTCAAAATCGTTTTTTTTTTAAAACTCTGGGCAATTTAAAGCCAGAGAAGACAAGTTAATAGAACATTATGGGGTTCTTCAGGTAATTCAAGTTTTATAATGTATTTTTGTTTGATATAAATAAATTTTGAACAAAATTTTAAATTTTTGGGGGAAAAACAGATATGCAAAAAATCTTTAATAAAAGGTAAAGTTCCAAAAGTAAAGTAGTATTTTTATTTCAAAGATTTGACAATTTTTATTATTGGGGTTTAGCCTTTTTACCCCCAGGTCACAGAAGGGGGGCGCGGTCTTATTTTTTTATTTCGGGAAACACGAGCTTCAAAACAGAGATCTGTTGAATTTTTAAATTTTTCTTAATAATAAAGAGATATCACTGTAATGGTATTTTTTGACTTTTGGATTACTATTAATAGTAATGAAAGTCAGTTTAAAATAAGTTTCGTAAACATTTTATCAAAATAGCGTTTATTTTATTAATTATATTTCAAGAAGCCATTAAAAAAATTTAAAATCACGAACCCCCTGGGTAATTTGTCCACAGATTCCTTGGGATCCATGGAGCACAGTTAGGGAACCCCTGCTCTTGGTTTATTGACTTTATTTTTTTTATTTTTTTTAGAATATATTTTACGTTAAATTGTTTTGGGACCATTAATTCATATTAATGTTTGAGAACTAATATCCATATTTAAAAAAGAAAATACAAAGTATATGTTCACACGGGGAACACGGGTTTTGAGGTCGAAAAATAGATATTACGGAAAAAATAAAATATCATTTGATAGAGTTAAAAGTTTAAATATTTAGAAACAATTTTAACTATCGATAACAATATTAGATTGGCGATTGGGAAAGAATAAAGTCAGGAAATGCTTATTATTACTTTGGTCAGTAAGTTTTGGCTTCTGCCTGCGTCGAAAAAAAGTAAAACTCAGAATATACAAAACCACAATTTGGCGTTTTTTTCTATGAGCGTGAAAAGTAATTACTTAATCTTTTTAATTACAGAAAAATTTAGTGTGTACGAAACACGGTGCTTAGGGAAAGGTATAGTAGTAAGATCTCGCAGGTTACGGTGGGCAGTTTATGCAGCGTGAATGGGATTTTGTAGAACTGCCTCAAGGTATGAAGGCAAACCCATGGGGAAAAGACCACTTGGAAGACCTAACCTACATGAAGGATAGCATGTGTATAGACTGAGAAAGATAGGCTGTAATGTAATATATTGGATAGAACTACCTCAAAATAGGGGTAAGTGAAGTACTTTCATGAGTGCGGCAATGAACTTTCCCAGTTTTTAATGCCATAGATAAGTAAGTAAGTAAGTCTATGTTAAAATATAGTTTTATGATTTTAGAAATATCTTAACACGATCACCATCACTTTTGTATCTATAATTAGATTAAAAAAAGAACTGTGTTTATTTTACGAAGATTCCCGAAAGGACGATAGCAGCTGAATGATGTGCGCATGTGCGTGAATTAGCTGAGTAGCTTCCGATCAAACCACTTAAGCCACACAGTTAATGTATTGTATTCTTTTAACAAGTACATAATTTTTTGAAAAAATTGGTGATTATTTGATCTCAAAACACAATTTGTTCAAGAGTTGTGTATAAGTAAACATATTTTCTCCCATTTTATCACTTGTCATTCATTATACTAAGGTAATGTAATGAGTGTTAGCTGATGAACTTTCGTTCAGCAAGATATTAATATAAGTGATCACAAAAATATTTGCAATCTATGAATTTGATGAGAAGTTAAAAGTGACCAAATTACATTATTTTGAACCCTTCTTTTGGTGAGTAGGCCTAGTGTTCTTTGTATGCCAACATTGTTTTATTTATCTCATTTGGTTTGATAACATCTCTATTCATAAAAATTTAATTTTTCATTTTGATATACAAAATTTGTTACGAGTGACCAGTAACAAATAACCTTTTTGGTTTTAACTGTACTGAATGTAGAAGAGATGGGTTGAGTGGCCTTGATAAGTACAAGCTATTTTTTAAATAAAGAATAGAGCTATAAGATTGGCCCATTTGATTTAGCATGGAAATGCAGAGCTTGGAATAAAACGGTTATCTTTTAAGCGTTTTTTTGTTTTGCAAACTCCTTTTCGGAACGCTCTAAATTCAAGATTAGAAGCACGTTGAAATCAATATTATATTGTTATACTTTTGACACACACCCACTCCATTAAATTTTAACAGTGATCAAATATCAATAATTTTGACATTTTTCAATAAAAACTGAGGCTTCATAACAAAAAATAAGAAAAATAACACCTAATAAACATCGAACATTATCTAGAATAGCTGTTGAAAAATGTACCATAAAAATTTCATTGTTTCTCGAGAAAACTGATATCCCAAATTTTGGTTTTTAAACCGCAAGCCCTGAAAGGACTGCACCATCTACGTTTCCGTGACCCATTTGCCCCCTTGTTCAAAAAAGGAAATTTGTCGTATCTGGAGACACCCACCCCTTTTTCACCCTACCCCCCCCCACCACCCCCAAAAAAGATTTTGACTTGCACTAAAGGGGCGGGGGCCTTAATTTTTGCTATTTGGTTTATTAAAAAGTATAAAATTGTCACAAATTAAATCCATTGTTTTAAAAGGGGAGGGGAAGAGATTTTATGCCCCTACGTCTTACCAATCACTAATTTGTAAAAATTTTATTTCCCCCATTTTCCAGTGTTTCCCCTTTTAAGTTTGACACAACGAAATAAACATTTAATGCGATGCAGCAATAGCTTTATTAATTTGATTGAAAATTAATATTAAGCTGCTTTAAAATCTGGTTTAAATTGGGTAGTTGTGAAGGAATTGATTTCTTTTGTAACTTTAAATTAAGCTTAGGAAAAGGCCCAATATAATGTGCAAATTCAAGAATTTTTTTATAACAAGAATATTGAAACTTTTTTTATTGAAACGCGTGGAGGGAGGGGTTAACGTGTTTTCCTGGCTTCCTTTCATGTTCGGGGAGTGGACGGGCGTCTCAAACCTAGGTCGCGATTTTTCAGCTGCACCTTTTTTGGTTAGGCTTTTTATAGATTTTTCGGGGGTCTGAGAGGGCAGGGGGGTGATATTTTACAATATAAGGAGGAGGAAGAGAGAGGGCGAAAATGGGAGGGGGATTGCTTGGGAAAGTTTCGGGGGGAGACGCAGATGGATATAGGAAAGGGTCGTGTAGGGGCCTTAAAAAATACATTTTTTTCTCCCCTACCTTAGGGCAGAACCCCCCTTGCACGAGGGTACAGAAGGGTGTTGGGGGAGGGGTCATGAGGTTGGGGCACCCCGAAGGTTCTGAGCGCATGAAAAGATTGTAAAAAAAGGAGGTGGGGATGGGTGAAAGGGTAATGGCGCCCAAAGGATCTGAGCGCAAAGAATTATAAAAAAAGGGGGGGGGATGGGGGAAGGGAAAAAGGGGGAGCCCGAATGGTTCTGACGCGAGGAAGTTGTGGAAAGAAAAGAAACTAAATTTTAGGGAGGAGACAGGTGCGTTTAAATTTTAATTTTTTTTCCTATGTCAACATGTACAACTTTTCATCGGAGGGGGGTGGCCCAACCCCCCCCCTCGGTTAACTCTAACTTTTTTTACATGTCTATTTTAAAAACCCCTTATTCTTAATCTAAGACTAAAATATGCATCATATTACATGTTTTTACCTTGAATAGGATTTTCCCTTTATTTTTTGGTCTTTACTTATCGAGCCCTTTTCCTGGCGCGATCTCTTAAGTGTTTTTTGGGAAATTATGGACGGGGGCCCTTGGGGAGGGCGGTGCCCGTTTGGGAGATCGCGAAGGGGGGGGCTCGAGGAAGAAGGGGGGAAGGGCGACGTGGTCTCGGAACGGTCATAGAGCGCACAACAGACGTTTTCCTCAAATACTTTGAAAAAATTTTAAAAAAGTTGAAACAAGCATTGCACTTTCCCATTAATTTTAAATCTAAACTATATTATGATATGAGGTAATCAAAAAAGTAGGAAAGGGTTACATTAATGATACAACAAATTTTTTAGAGATACTGCCAAACCCCATACAAACTATAGATTTAAAGGGTTTAATACTCTAAAAAATTAAAAACATATTTGATTTTAAATAATAAAAAAATATAGTCGGGAAATGCCCATTTAAATCGGCATTAATTGTTATATCTCTCCTTTTTCAGGGAATTAAAAAATCAGAATATACAAAACAATGTTTCCGATGTTTGTTGTGTGAAACGGGTTTTTAATTTACATGAAGAGAACAAATTTTTGAATGTCGAAAAAATGTGCTTTGGAATATATTTGGCCAAAAAGGATGATGCTCTTATTGGGAAGGGGGGGTTTTTATAATGATAAATACAAACCAAGTAGGAAATTTGTTTTATTCAATCTCTAAGAAAGGTTTCAGGACATAACGTGAATAGGGGTATTAAACGTGTAGGTATTGACGAAAAATCCAAGGGGGCCAGAAAC